>CAEGAD010091758.1:0-63564 GCA_903067055.1 Poeciliopsis paucimaculata | reverse complement strand
TTCAGCATCTATGCACCAAAAATTTGGAACAAACTTCCAGAAAACTGTAAAACAGCGGAAACCCTGACTTCCTTTAAATCTCAACTAAAAACCCACCTGTTTAGAATTGTATTTGAAATGTAATATGTAACAATGTACTTTATTCTATGTTGCCCAGAGGGTTAGAGTCCCAGCTGATTTTATTGTTATTCTATGTTACATGACTTTGTGTTTTTATGTTTGTTATGATGTAAAGCACTTTGAAATGCCTTGCTGCTGAAATGTGCTATACAAATAAAATTTGATTGATTGATTGATCAATAACTTTTTATGACTCTCGTCTGGACAACTAAGTCAGGAGTCTAATAGTTGTGTAGGCTGTAACATAATATTCCAACCTTTGATTGAAGTGCATATTCAACGAGAAAGAAAGTGTAAAGTCAAGAAAGAACTCATTTTAGCACAACCATTTGCACCTCCAACAATAACTGTACAACTCAAACCTGTTTGTTTTTTTTAATGAATCAGATTAGCAAGTGACCTGGCCATAACCTCCTGTTTCCCTGGGGTATAAATACTGACAGAGGTTCATAAAAAGTCAATTTCTCTTAGCTTCAAAATGGGAAAGAGAAGAGAAATCACAGTCAAATGTGATTCAACTGTTTAAAACAAGTGTTTGCAAAGAAGACTGAATGGTTTAAATGTTTATTTTGCTGCAATTAAAACAAATGGCAAGCTCACTAAGAGAAATGCAGCAGTTTTATTAAGTGTCAGATTATGTCTTTGCAAGAAAAGATAGTTTTATTTTTGGATTTCTTAAAAAACGTTTTTACTTTCAAATAGTTTTGGAGAGCGATGTAAGCAAGGGATTTTATCATTCAAACTCAGGACCAGAAATGCAATAAAAGTGACATCCTTGATGTCAGCAGAAGTGACATCTTTTACTCCATTCCTGATCCTGTGTAATATTTAAATAAAGTCTAAATAAAAACTTACGGAACTCTGTTTTGATATCCTGTAGAGCGGTGTTTGCTCTGTTCTTGTACCTAAACAGCAGAAGAGACATTGATATTAAACTTCTATAAAGCTCAAAGTAATCAATAGAAATCAATTAGCCAGCCACACAGAGAAATGCATTGATTTACTCCAGAGGAAACATGAAGTGAACTACATCTTTAAGACAGCTCAGTTTCTTTACATGCCATTTCGAAAAGCTTTTGTGCACAAATACTTCTCATCTGACTTTCAGTCGTCTTTCTTTTCAGGTCCTCATCCAGATTCATGGAAATTAAAACATGCATAAAAAAAAAAACATATTGAGGGCCTTTCTTGCCACACTCAACAGTTCTCCATCCTAGCTGGCCAGGATCTGCCTGATTGCAGCCTACTCTTCTTAAGTGCCGTCACTGGGCTCGACTAGGTCAAAGTTACAAAAACCTGGACAAAAAAAAATTCTGTGTAATTTTTTTGAAGGACAAATCCGGCTCCAAATTTCGGCAAAGCTGCACCATTACGTTCATCTTGACAAACACTTGGAAAATCTAAGGTGGGCAATTTGGAGGAAAATCATTTTGTGGATAAAAAAAAAAAAAAAAAGCAAATTCACAACTGTTTCCTCTTTGATTTGTTGTGTTATTCCTGAGTGACGACCTCAGTACATTCTGGTTGATTTTGTAAGACCACGCGGAAAGAGGTGTGATTATCTGAAGGACGGTCCTTTACATTGTGCGCGTTGAGAGCAGCGACTGCCCTTCCTCTTCAGACAGCAGCTCCTCTTCACGATGACTCGTCCTCAAGACCAGGAAGCTGAGCGTGCCAAGAATGGAGGAGACCAGCAGGAACAGAAAAATATTCCTCCTGCTGCTGTCTGAGATTAAAATAAACGGCTTTAATAACAGGCGACAGATATTTTAAGACCGTCAAGCTGAGACAGATTTATAATTATCACCCAGTCGTATAATCCTGTGTGATGATAATTTACTTGCATCATTGTGCAACATTTTTGCTTTTATAATCAAAACGGTAATTAGCTGAGTCTGACTTCACCTGATATTTCTGATTTTCCATTCCAGTCGAGGTAAATGTAAAGATTCCCAAACAGCATGCTGCAAATGAAAGAGACTCTATTAATGAATGGAAAAAAAGCTTCTATTGTCTTTCTAATCATTAGCACAGCTGGCCTATTTGTTTTCACCCGTCCATAAATATGCCGCCCACTTTCCCTTTAGGGAGCTTTTAAATCAAGCCTGCTGTACAAGTACACGCTGCCCACAATTGCTCTTTATATATTATATAGTGCACTGTATATTCACTATATGCCATGTTATTCCAGCGTCAGCATTCTGTGTGAAGTTTATGGAGCGTGGCACCCACAGAAATCCCCACAATGAAATGTAAAATGTAGCCTCTGCTTGTCATTACATAAAAGAACAAATGTTGCCTCTCTGAAAAGTCCCATAATGTAACACATCAGCTGCTATCATGCAAAAACTGCTACTGAGCAGCAGTAAGTCTGTGCATGTGTCATTTTGAGCATGGTTCTAGGTGGAGTTGTTTTCTTTTTTCTTCCAATGTTTTCATCTGTTCTTCGTTGATTTTTTTAAACGAATGAATGTATTCCTCCCATGCTCACGTGAGTGAAAAGCATGCAAGTCTGAGAAAAATACATGTATTTTGTAGCTGAAATAAAGATTAGAAATATTCTAGAATGGATTGTGACTTGGTGTTAAGAAGATTGATTTTATTTGATGGTCACTAGGAGTTCTGCCAAGGAGGAGTGGGGAGGCCTGGGCAGTGGCAGATCCTTTATACTCACAGACCCAACACCGTTTCCTTCTCAACTAAATCTGTGCTAAAACAATATTTTTTGTAGAAATTGGGATACTAGAAAGACTTGGTGAAATGTATGTATTTGTTTATTTATTTAGTGCCATAAAGATGTTGACGTTCTGTTATGGCCTTGAGCTTTTGTGTGCTACAATGAAATTAAGATTATGCATGACCTCCATCTGGGGACCCCTTGTGAAAACATTGTGGAATACACAAAACCTAATTGAATTTCAGCAACGCACATTTGCAAAATTTTATTTCAGAATAAAAAAAAATAAATCTTGCACTTCAATCATCAGACAGGGTGTACAAATTTAAGAACCACTGTTAACTTGCTTAGAAGAAGTAAGAATCTTTTTGAGTAAAAAAAAAAAAATCTTAAAACATTTAATGGACTCTTGTCCATCAATTCATTTTCATGTTTCCCATAAAGAGACGACTAAACAACAGTGTTCATTTTAGACCTGCTAGAGGAAAAAAAAAACTATTCATCTGGAAAAGAAGGTTGTTCTCTATCTCAACTCTATTTAATATCATGTGGTTATGCCTGAAGGAGCTTTTAGAAATGTTTTATGAATTGTAACCATGAGAACTGAGCTGTCCGGTTTAAAAAAGATATGTCGTTAGGAGGAAGTGAAACACTGCATACACAGCTTTAGCTCTGTTCCATCTCTTAAACGGTGAAGCGGTGGTATCCTGGTCTGGGCTTGTTTTGCTCAACCTGCAACTGATTAACTTACTATGACTTAAACTCAAAAAAAGAAGCTCTCAGTTGTTTCAAGGAAACAATTGAGTTTTTTTTAAGTTGATGCTTTGGTGTATTTCTTGGTCTGCTGTGTTGTTTCTTTCTAACAATCTTAACCATTTAGTTTGCATTTTCTCAAAATTTAAAAAAAAAAAAAAAAGCTTGCCAGTTGTGTGAGTAAAAATGGAAATTTCAGGGGATTCGATAATTTTTCCACAAAAGTAAGTAATTTGATGTTTTTTCTTTCTACTTAATGACTTTTTTTTTTTTTTTTCATTTTTGCAAGGTGCTTTTAAGGCAGCAGGCTGGGATTAAGTAATATGACTTCCTTGTTCTCACGGATGTCTTAATAATTGTGCAGACATTTTAAGAATGCGAAAAACCTAATCAACTTTCATGATAATTATAGCCGGTCTGTGTAAGTTTTAAGCATTTTACCCTTTAAATATAAACCACAATCGGTATGCATCAAGCCTCTTTTCTGCTTTTTGGAGCTTAAAAAGCTGTGACCTTTAATTGATGTTTTTCCACTTGGTGGATTAGTGTAATTTAAAAAGAAAAAAAACCTATCAGCAAGATGTTAAGTGAACCATTTGTAAAATTATGTTTGAGTGGTAGAAAATGTTACCTACATTAATTTTATTTTTTTAATTTCTGCCCGTGGCGAGGTTTTCACATAAATAGGCGAGGTTTCAAAGAAAAAAGAAAACGTTCTATGTAATATCTAGATCTATTTCTGTCTTTGATTAAATATCCGTATACATACAAATGGTCTCCTTCCAAGAACCCCGGTGAGGAGAAGCAGAGGCTATTCATGACTGCTAACAGTGACATTCTGTGTTTGTGTTTGCAGCCTGTGAGCGACTGAATCATAAGTTTATTACGGCCGTGATCATCCCTGCAGAGTCAGATTAGCATGGCCCTATTGGGAGCTTTGGCACAGGTGACAGCCAATGTAATTATAATACTAATTCAATTTGCAAATTGGAGCAAACACAAATTAGCTGTCCAAGCCGGCGTGCATGAGAAATGGGCCAAATCCAAGAAACGAAAAGGGCCAAATCTTGCTTGCTGTGCTTTTAAGGAGCTTTGATGTGTCTAACGGCAGCAACGAGTTTTATTAAAATCTGATTATGGTAAATGGAGAGCAAAGGAACATATCCTGACGGGACGTAATGTGTTCTGGATTGGAATTCTGGGAGCTTGAGTACAAGCTCCCAGAATCCCTGTGAAATGGATAAATGTAGAGACTTAGCATTAAGAATTAAAAAAATATTGAAAAATAAAAGTTCCTCCAATTTTCGGAACACATTATATAATGTGGACTAATTAAAAACTAGCATGAGGAATCTTAAATTCCCAAATACAACAAAAGTTGCTCTTCTATTAATTCTTCCATGTACAATAATTCAAGTTCTGAAATAATATGTGTTTTGAGCAAACCTCAAAATATGTACCAGAATTAGCGCATGCATGCATGCATTCCCATTTTGACTGAGCCTGGAGTATAAGTGTAGCTACCTGCATTGTAGCAGACCCCAGAACAACCCGGTGTTCCTGTTGATGGTGGAAGCTTCAGAGTTTTCCACCAGGAAGTGCCCCTGCGCAGTCCAGAGCACTGCACGACGCAGAGAGGGAGGGAAAAGATATTCATCACTCAGTTGCTGACAAGAAGGGATAAATGACACTGGGGTGTAAATAAGTAATGCATTCAAATATTCGGTGGCCAAAAGATAAAAAATGCAACTCTCTGCAGTGTTTTGAGGCAGCATTAAATAAGAAAACTTAAAACAACTGCTCCAAATCATTTATTTTGTGTTATTCCTTTAAATACTAAGTAGACGGTCTTCTCTGTATTTTCACCAACATTTATGAGTAAACTCAAGATGTTCTGTGTTACTTGGAGACACAGTTCCTAACCCATTTAAGTTCTAATTCAGGATACACTGTTTATAGCATAGTCGTATTCCAGGCGCAATAATCCCTGTACGCATGATTAACCACAACTTTGATTTTTTTATTTTTTATTATTTTTAACGCAGACAAACAGAGCTTCCATAGGCTGCAGTAGCCCAAGGCAAGCATGCTGAACTATTTACAAGCTATAAATTTCTTCAGTTATTCTTAATACCCTGTATGCTGCTTCACTATGTATTCTCAGTGAAAGCAATTAAGCTTAGAGACAACTACAAAAAGTATAGCTGCTTCAGGTCTTTTTATTTATATAAATATAGGGTCAGTGAAAAGTTTACATAAACTCATTATAGGGAATAATTAATTTTAGGTTTTCAAGATAGTTTAATTTTGACCACAGACTATTTTTTGGCCATCAATAGGCTTCTGACAATTCTGGCTGGATATTTGACCACTCTTCTATGGAGAGTTTTTCTAAACTTTCTGTAATTTTGAGTCTGACCTTGTGTTTGAGCACAGTCTGCAAATTTTCCAACAGATTTTAGGATCTGGGATAGCCTTTCTGTTTCTATATTCAATACCAATATGTCCATTTCAAAACCAGTTTTGTGTGTGTTTCATATTATTGTCCTTTTTGTACACACACCTGGGTCTAAGCTGCAAACATCTGCAGCAAATTGTCACTCTCTAAGGAAGGAGATCGGTTAGGTTTGTTTACGAACAGACGGGAAGCCAAAGAGTCTGCGGCATATTTATTAAAAACTGGAAGAGACCAGATTGCCGCCGTCTCTGTCCATGGAGAAGTGAGGTTCTTAAGCTGACACTTTCAAGCGCAACTAAAATTTGCTGACATAAATTGAGCTATTTGGTCAATATAAGCACAACTATGTTTAGATGAGTCATGTCAGGCATGGAGATGGTAGCGTCATGCTGCGGGTCTGATTTGCTTCAAGTGTACCAGTGCATTGCACAAAGGAGAAGGAATAGCAAAACTTCCAAAACAAAATTATAACTAACCAAAATATAGGGAGAGAATTTATGAAACGGGAACTTACATGCTGCTCCTACACCGATGAGAACAGAGGTCAGGTAAAATGACCAAATAGAGGGCATGATGAACACTGCAATGTAACCACTAAACAAAAGCACAGCCATGAGCCACATGTTTAAGCATTCGTGTCCTCCTTACTTCTCTTTCTCTACTCAGCACAGCCAAGTTTACCTGTAAAGTAGGCCACTCAAAAACATGGTCAGCTTCGCTCCAATAACTGTAACAACAGTTGGTGCAACCAGATTGGAGAACGAAAAAACTCCATAGATGATCCCTAGGCTGCAGAAGAAGGAAAGAAAATACAGTTAGCATCTTTATGCGTTCTTAATTTGGTGACATAAACTTTTTCTTTCTTTCTTTTACCTGTGGTAACCACTTCCGCTGAAAGTTGAATTGTTCAGACTTTTCACCACAGTTTGCTGAAAGGGGAAAAAAATGAATTAGGGTTATCAAAAGAGTTCAGAGCCTATTTGGCCTCAGGTCATTCATCCTGTTTGATAATTTCACTGACCATTGAAGAAAATCAGAAACACGAGAAGCGCCTGACTAACTCCTCTGACTTCCATTTCCTTCACGTTACAAAAAACAGCAGCAGACTGATTTTCTTGTTTATGCTTTCATTTATAAAACGCATAGCTATAGTACAGAACAAAGTAAATAAACAATAGCTGCGAGTTGCACGTGTTGATTTGTGACACAAGATTTCATTTTTGAGACATTGCCTTAATTAAAATACATCTTCAATCTGCAAAATCAGCATTTGAGGAATCCATACTACAAACTAAAAGGACCATGGTAAACAGATAGGTTTTGAACTTACTTCAACGTTCCCACAGGTGGTGAAGGCGGTGAAAATGAGCAGAAATCCTACACCCAAAACCACAACGTTGTAAGTCCTTCTGTCTGCCATTCTGTCTTCCTTTTTTCCTCCTAATACATTACAAGTATTAGTACTTTTAACGTCCTCTGTCGATGAATTCCACCTACAACTCTTAAACACTGGAGGACCCGGATGTCTCCGTTTTTACAAAGTTTACTAACTGTTTAGTTACAGGTTTTATTCGCAAACAGGAACCAGAGGAGCACTGGCGAGATGCAAATAGAAAGCAACAGTGGAGCACTGTACACGAGAACCCTTCCTTCCTATTAGACAGAGTACACATGACAACTTGTGACTTTAATTACAAGCAGTTTTTTCCACTCATTTTCCTTTTCACTCAGACTTTTTCTTTCGTCGTCATGAGGACGGTCGTGACAGTAGTTCTGGGTTCTATCTCTTCTTCTGTCCGCGTAATTGGTGGTAATTTGTGTTTGCTGCCGTCCGGAGGTGGCCACGGGGAACGTATCTTCATAAAAGTGACTGAACATTTGCAAAAATATGATGAATATAAACTTCAACAATTACAAAACAGTTAGTGTGTTACAAAGTAATCTGAGATTTATACAATATGCTCTTCTGTGTGTTGTGAATCTATCTAGCTTTCAGTTTTGAGAATCCAAAGACGGAAAACAAAATTAAAAGTTCCATCGTTCGACGTCTGTCTTGGCTGCTACAGTGCAAAGATGCACAAAATAACAAGAGCGTGCACTGCCACTTACTTCCGCCTTCACATCCACGTTTTACAGAAGTGACTACTACGTACATGTCTACATTTAGTTTCAAATTATTTCTTAAAAAATCTATTTTTAACAAATATTATTTCACGGTTCTCATTTTTCCAATAAACTGACAGCAAAGTTACATATATTTGTATAGTTATACATATTTTCCATGTAAAATATTCTTCAGATACGCATGCGCGTTTCTATCATATCCGTTTTAGGATAAATTGTCTACAAAGGCTATAACTAAGTCAAGTTTGCGTAACTATATTTTTATACATATATTTTGAACAATTAAATTATATTAACACATTGCCAATTTACTGGCGTGCCATAGCTAACTTATTTTAGACTTTTCTTAGTGGTATCGGAGTCATCCTGCTTCCTGTATCCTCTTTGCCACAAACCGACAGATTGTACACAATCATCATGGCGACGCAGGATGGTGGGTATAGAGAAAATTTAGTAAAAATACACAGAACCTTTTTAGTTAACGCTTATGTTGTAGCAATAAAATGTCATATATATTTAATTTAGTCTTTGAAACATGCTGTTATTATCAGACGGTAATGTAAATGTGCTACGTTTTTTCTGTAAATGTTCAGCAGCGGTCCTGCTAGCAAACGTTAACGATAGCTAACATCAGTTACATTTATCTACATTTGACAACAGCTGCTATTAAGGTCGAAAGCATTAACAAGTGTGAGCATTTGACCGTAAATTATCATTACATATATAAGACAATTAAAGATAATTAACGAACGTAGTGGAATCTCATGCACGGCTCACGGTAATGTGACTACTTTGGCTAAAAACCTCAGTTTTGGGGTATTTGTTTTTTGTTTGTTGTTTTGTCTGCCATAATTGCATAATTTGCGTTCGTTTATTTTGGGTTTTAAAAATTTCGTTCATGGTACAAAACACTGTGGTGACCTTCATTAAATGTGAGCGATAGAAAGAGCTAGAAAGACCTCGAGAGAGAATGCGGCTGAGGAGAAAAAAAGCGAAACTTGGGAGAATCTTCAATCTAAAAAAAACATCATCGCACTTTAAATGTTCAGATGAGCAGGGGAATCTCAAGCAGTACTTAAATAGATTCTCATGAAGCATAAAAAACTTTATTAAGCAACATAATATGTTTGTAATTTGGTTTGAGGTGAAAATGTACACCAACCAGTCAGATGTTTTTTTCTGCAGAAAGTTCAGTCTTTTGTTTGACCAAAGGCAGGACGCCCAAAACCACATTTTCTCTTAGAATTCAGTGTTTCACGGGACATCAGCAGTAAACAAGATAACAAATGTATTTGCTCTAATTATCAGTTAAAATATTCTTAATTGTTAGACTTTCAGAATAATACACTACATATGTTGATTATGATTACTGGCCAAACGTGTAATATGGTGGAAAGCTGCTTGTTGTTTTACCTCTTTGCCATGTGCTCTGATGGTTTTAGTGTTCATACCTAATTTTTTTTCTGTATGAAAATGAGTTGTCTGCCACAAGATGTTTCTAAATTTCTATCTGGTTTTATAGCCAACAATTTAAAGTGCTGAAGCTCTTGCCTACTATGCTCAAAAGTAGTAAAGCTCTTGTGAGGTGTTCCCTTTTAGCACTCAGTAATATGGATAAGTGGTATGGGATTAAACATTTGCATTTTATTTACTGTTGATTTAGAAATTATCACACACTTTGATCTAAAATTAAAACTTACCCAGTTTTATTAAGAACATTTGATCATAACACTATGCTGACTTTAGTGTTTTGTCTATAGTTACTCGTAGTAACTAAAGATTTGTTTTACTCTTTCTTTAGTCTTAAAGAATTATATCCGTATACATTTTCTCCGGAATAGACCGTGTTCTGGTGACATATATTCCAGGAATTCTTGTTTAATTTGATGTAAATAAATATAAACCGGATGCTTTTGCAGGAGGTGAAGGAACCGTAATGGACACTGAGACTGAGGCAAAACCAAAAGAAGCCGAGGCATTTGGTGAAAATGTGGAAAAGGCCGATGCAGAATCTACATCTCTCACAGATGCAGAAAATGCCACAACTCAGGACTCTAGTATTAGCAATGGTGACGACACAGACGACAAGCAGGAGACGGTGGACTTGAAGATTATCTGGAACAAGAACAAATACGACCTGAAAATTCCCGTCGACAGTACCGGAGCCAAGCTAAAAGAGAGGATCCATGCACTCACTGGTAGGATAGTGAAATTGTTTAATTACATTTATATTACATTTCATAACAAATGTTGTTGGCTAAGAACTGAAGGAGTTCTCACATTGTTTTAGGTCTTCCACCAGCAATGCAGAAAGTGATGTACAAAGGACTGCTTCCGGAGGATAAGACGCTACGTGACATAAAGGTTACTAACGGGGCAAAAATAATGGTGGTCGGATCTACAATAAATGATGTATTAGCTGTTAACACACCGAAAGAGGTTATTCAGCAGGAAGTTAAAGCCGAGGAAAACAAGAAAGAGCCCTTATGCAGGCAAAAGGTAAGATTTTTCAACAGCACTGTTAAATATTGAAGTTGTATGGATTTTTTAAAAACCTACATTGTGTCTTCAGCAACACAGGAAAGTACTGGACAAAGGTAAACCAGAAGATATAATGCCAGCTATCAAAGGAACAAAGGTGAGGGGTGATGATTAGAGCTCATTCAAGTTAGCTACGGCTGTCCAACATTTTTGTCTTTTAAGTTAACTTACAAGGGATTAATAGCTCCTTTGTTGTACCAACAGGAACGATTACCAACAGTGCCTTTATCCGGAATGTTTAACAAATCCGGAGGAAAAGTAAGACTCACATTCAAACTGGAGCAAGATCAGTTGTGGATCGGAACAAAAGGTGACGTTATGATTCCTGACTGAGGTCCCAGCGGTGCGGAGATGCTGGCTATGTTAATGCAGTTATGCTTATGCTTTCTCACTTGCAGAGAGAACAGAGAAAGTTCCAATGGGCTCTATTAAAAATGTAGTGTCCGAACCCATCGAAGGCCACGAGGACTATCACATGATGGTAACTATTGTTGCTGCCTGCATGTCAGATTTATGATTTAGCTGTAAAATAAAATAAAAGAAAAATCTAATACTCAAGAGCTAGCAGATGTGTGTTTGGGGTGTGCTACCCAGAAAAGTTCAGAAGGTAAGATTGTTTTATTTACTTACAGAAAAGGATGGAGCTCAGCTTTATTTTGTAAATAAAAAAGTATTTTGAGGATATGAAAAACTGTTGGAGCTTTTCCTGGAAAGCTTTGAGGGAGTTGTGTGCATCAGAGATTGAGTCATAATTTTCAGTGCTTTTGGGAGGAATATTCTCAGGAAAGGCTCTTTTAAGATAAAACTAGTAGTGTGGCATTACAAAGAACTCTGTCAAAGATATCTGCCTCATAGTTTTGCACATATGGAAATAATCAACCACAGGATTTGCTTTATGAATCACAGACTAAGGTCATTATGCCATGAAGTACTTTTCTCGGAATATATCTAGTATCTAGTATCTGAACACTTATAAAACTTATTAATCAATCATCAGCTCAACCTTACTGAAGTTTAATAGCAGATGGAGTAAATGTCATCAAAGATGACATTTATTCCCATCTTGTTTAACTGGTTCAGGTTTTAGATCACATATGTAGATTTGATCAATAGAGTTGCATCATAGCCTGTATACATGATAGCAGAAATATTGAATCAGATTCTAGAATCACAGCTCTGTTTTGAGTTTAAACATCCTAATAAATGAAATGTGCTGCACGGAGCTCAGAAGGGAGAGAATTAAATGTTGTATGTTGTGCATTCTGTTACAGCATTTCAGAAAGAAAAAAAAAAATATGCAAACGTGGTAGTTTGCTGCTTCCAGTCCTGGACACTTGGCTGTAATTGATGATGTAATATACCAGAAAACCCAGAAATAATCCTTCCATTTATAACCTTAAGCTCAATCACAGTTGGGTGTTGCAGGAGCATACCAGTACTAATTCTACAAAATGGCCCAAAAGTCTTCCATTTGCTGTCAAGGTTGGCCAAAACAGTTGTTAGTTTGATCAAGCAGTCCCTATTTACTCTTAAATTGGGACAGCTTGATTTGGTAGCTTTTTCCCCTTAATTAAATAAGTAAAAATGTTACAAGTGCATCTTTATATTTCCCTATGTCACACTGTCTGTTAAATGCATTTATATTAAGATAGAACACATAATGTATACTAACAAATATTGTTTCAGTGGTGGGATTTTAGGCCTGAAGGCATGCAAACAAGATGTTTTTTCTTTGTACTGATTGTAGGCTTGATGAAGTCTTGGTTGTGACAGATATGAAGACACAGTGGATTGATAATATCCAGTTGGGCATACAGTCCTTTGTCACTGTATTCAGTAAGACTTAAGTTTTCTTTCTGAAGACTTAAACAATAGGCCTAGGTATATATATAAAAAAAAATGTCGGTCATGTGGGTAAGCTGTCGTAGTCCTTGTAATCCCAAAATTCCTCACCAGTTTATCTTCCACTTCTGCAGGCTTTTCAGTTGGGTCCAACGGAAGCCTCTCAGTATTGGGTCTACTGGGTGCCTGCACAGTTTGTCGATGCAATCAAAGACACAGTCCTTGGAAAATGGCAGTATTTCTAATGTGCCTCTTTTTTTGACAATGATGAACTGGGATGGAGAGGAGGAGCCAATAAAAAAAAAAAAATTAAAAACTGGAGACTAAAGTGAGGCTTGAGGAACTGTTGGGAAGCTTTTGAAGGAAACTGACGGATGCCTGTGGACTAACTATCTTGTTTTTAGGTTAAAGGTGCACTATGCGGCAGCATACAATTTCTCAGCCCTGTTGATCAATGTTTTCAGCAAATCCAAGGGAAAATTTAAAAAAAATGTACAGAAATTGCTAACACTTTTCTTCAGTTATTCTTAAAAAGAAATAAAATTTATTTAATGAAATAAATGCACCCTGAGTTGTTTGACTCATTTGGTTCCTTTTGAGTTGTGCCTGCTTTTTGAAACACAATAAGGGTCTGATTGAGGTTTGATATAGATCAGAAATGGAGTTTTACAATTTGGTTTAGTTGTTTTGCTTTTTGCATATTTACTTTCTTGAAATAAAAGTCATGAATTACAACAAAAAACGGAGAGAAAATTGTTAAATTTGTGCTTGAATTACAGAGCTTTTGTTTAAATTTTTCTGAGAACCTCTAATGTTTCAACAAATACTACACAGAAGAGAGGAAACAAAATTACATTTACAAACTACAGTAGAAGGGTTAAGATTGGTCAAACCAATTTGTTTTATATTTAAGAAATGAATTCATCAGGACTATTTTATCAAACAAAACTACATGAATTACTAGCTTATTTCTTTAGTGTGGAATAGGAGCGTCAGGAACAAACGTATGTTTTAAGATGCTAGTTTGAACTTTTGAACTAAGATTTTGGATTTATGTGTACATCTGTTAATAATAATTTGCTACATTGTAGACATATTTGATTTCATTCAGATATACAGATGGTTCCTTTTGAGTTGTGCCTGCTTTTTGAAACACAATAAGTAAAAATGTTACAAGTGCATCTTTATATTTCCCTATGTCACACTGTCTGTTAAATGCATTTATATTAAGATAGAACACATAATGTATATTAACAAATATTGTTTCAGTGGTGAGATTTTAGGCCTGAAGGCTGAAGGCCAATAAACTACATACTTGAAAAATTGAACTGATTCATTATGCACAGAGGGATATTTTGCAAGGGCTTATTTTTGTTCTAACCAAATTGTTGTTTATGGCTAAGCAAACACCTCCCATTTTTCCAGAGTATTAAAAAAATATACATGAACAGATTGAAAATAAGAATACTGATGGATATTTCCATGTACTGTACGGTGTGTGCATACAATAGCTGCTCCTCTTTGCATGAATTAAAGATGGTGTGGCATTGAGCACTGATTGCTTTGACTGGGCCATAATGTTGGATCTGGCATTTCTAATCTTCCTCTTAATGCTCAGTTGCTTGTCTTTGGGGTTTTGTTCAAGCCAGTTTACTGATTTACCAAACACAGTTATAATATGGTCACTAAAGCAGGTATTAGAAATTTTGGACAACTCTTAACATTGTTTATGGTTTAGGGGTGGATTCACAAAAATAATAGTTGTAAATTAAGGCATGTATAATTCTGTGTAATATGTCTTAAATCACTGACTCTAGCTGCTGTTTGTGCCTTGTTAATCTTCTCAATCTTCAATGAGCTTTGCCGTGCAATCCTTTCGCAGCTGTTGTTACATGTGTATATATTTTTTTATTTTCCTTCCACTCAATTTTCCATTACTATGCATGAAAGAAGATTAGTCTTTTAAAGCTTGCTCTCCTTGTAAAAAGTGTCAGTGATCCTCTGCTGGTCAATTGGCCAGGTAGCAGTCATGAAGGGACAACGTCTGTATATTAATAAAACAAATTTATTTGGTCTTATGTTGTATTGTCAAAGTGCATCTCTAATCATAGGATGAAATCTCGCTTTTGAAAATGTGAAACTGATACTTTAAATTTAGCTGCAACTTAAAAATATTTCAATTTTCAAACAAGATTACAAACACAGACGTAGATGAGAAGCTTTTATTTTGAAATAATCCTTGCCGGAACCTGTTCCTAAGAGGAAAATCTATATCTTCCGGGTAACACATTTTGGCGCTCTATGAGAAATTTATTGACAAACTTTCCGGTTTGAGCTGCTCCATATGGAGCCAGCTTCATTCGACTGATAATGTCCAAACTGGAGCAAAACTGCAAGGACGGGAAACGTTCCCCGCCGGTTAAAGTCCTGTCAGGTCAGCTGAGGGCGGTGGGGATCCGGGGTGCCGCTGACAGCGCGGAGGGATACGTAATCCGAGCGGGCAGGGGTCGCACTCTGCGCGTGTCTCTTGTGTGGATGCAGGGCACGGTGCTGGAGGTCCAACTGGACGGGACCACCGTGATGCTGATGGACGAAACAGGGACTTTTGCCGTCCAGGGCGTTAATAACATTCCCAAAGGCAAACCGTGTTTGCTTTCAGGTAATATGGGTGCATATTATGTGTCATTCAAAATCTAATCATAGTACTCTGATTTTAAAATATTTTTTTATGGTTTTTATTGTTAGATTTATTATTTCTAACACCAAACTCTAAATTATACACAAAAAATTAAATTTTATGAGTTTTCCAGTGAACTGATTTTGTAGTCATGGAGACGAGACACCTTTTGCAATAAAGATAAACCACAAAATATCTTGAGAAAATGACCTGGAGTGTGATGTTGTGCAGGGGCTTATTAATGGAAAGTTAGGTGGAAGAAAAAAGTGTGGACCTGGTGCACAATGTCTTTCCACTGCTGACGAGCTGAAGGTCGCAATTACAGCAACCTGGGCTTCCTCAACACCTGAGCAGAGCCACAGGCTGAGATAAAGTAAAAAATCTATGCTGTACTTGGATGAATCCTAACATCGTTTCTTATTGCTTGAATATTTTTATCCAAAGTACCTCTGAAGTTGTTTGATCAAGTACGCACATTGATGCAATACCTTAAAATATTTATTTGCTTGTGACATTTAGGCAGCAGTCATATTTTATGTAGTGGATTTAGAGCTTCAGTATGAAAGAAAAACATATTTGAGCTTAGAATTGCCAGATTTTGTCAAAACTATTAGAACAAATGTTAACTTTACTCTTGAGAAAATGCAGTACTGTTGTTAAAAACTACATTAATATCCACTACAATTAATATTTTTTCACAACTTTGAATTTCAGCCACCAAAATAAAATTTTTCATCAAAAGCAGCTACTTTTTTCAAATGGCCAGTTTGTATGTAAGCATTTTTTTTGCATTTACAATGTTGCAGTTTGATATATTGTGCAGCTTTTTTTAACCACTGGTTTTAGTCACCACCTAAAAATGACTGTTTTGAAACCCCTCCAGTTTTCAAATAATGCAGTTGATTTACTTCTCCACATTAAACGGCATAAATTGCACAACTGTAGATCCAAAATGGCCAAAAGATGTTCAATGAAAACTTAAATATCACCACCGAAAGCTTAATCAGCTGCAGTACATTTTCACCTTTGCCCACATTGATCACCCGCTACTGTTGCAGGTAAATATGTAATGGTGATGGGCGTCATCCAGACTGTTTCCCCAGAGCCAGTAATCCATGCTGTGAAGATGGCAGACCTCTCGGACTCTGCTGCGCTCCACAGACAGATGTGGAAGCTGGAGGTGGAGGAGCTGCAGCAAGTGTCAACATCAATATCAGACAGCTGATGAGCACTGCTAGCTGCATAGAGCAGGTGCAGTTGTATGACTAAAAGATGTTTGTGACTGAGGTTCACCTTATAAGAAATTCTTTAACCCATTTTTTGTCTTTTCCTGTGTATCATACTTTGTAAATATCTTTTTCATGCACCAGAGTTGCAGTGACTTGTTCCTGTAAGGCATATTAAACCTTAATAAAACACAGTTTCAGATTTTGAAAAACATGGTATCTTTATTTGGTAAGGTGCTCATCACACCAATAACACTATCAGATAAATGAAAAGTGAAAATGACCTATGTTGACTCATTAAAACACAAGAATGTCAACTCAATTTAAGTAGTTTAATACTTAAACATGAAAGGTCATTAACATATACAAATGTTTTGTGAAAATATTTTTTATTTAGGTTAACTAAGCATCGGAACATGTCTCTGATCAAGGTTTACACATGCTATTTTTGTCACCATATTCAGGCGTTTCTACTGAACAATGTGTAGCAAAGCTTCAGATGTCACACTGAATATTTGCCATTAATGATAACACTCTGTAGATTGGATCAGAGAAAACCACCCACCAATCAGAGGGACGGTCCTGAATACCCTCTGTTAAATCATGCTGGGATCAGGCTACTTCCTGCTCCAAGTAGAGGCCTTTTAACAAAGACCTGACTCATGACTGAATACTGCCTTGTTTCCAAGTGAGCATCAATATTTCCAGCATGTCATTATTTAATGTCCTTAAGGAGAAAACTATATTTTCCAAAGTCATTGTCATTTGGTGCTATAAGATGGTCTTTTCTCGCTTTGGCAAGTTTCATCAAAAGGAATTCCCTGCGCTCCATCCATTCTTTCAGCTCCTGCTCTCCGTGAGCCAGCTTACATAAGTCATCCTCTGTGCATGTGCCTTTGAGAAATCTGTTGAAACACAACATCAAACATCAAAAACTGCAGAAGGAGGACCAAGGCACCAGGAATAGACCAGCTATTTAATCTGATAATCTTACCTCTCACAAACTTTGAAAGTGCCTGTGGGAAATCTGTACTGCCAGCAGTTCTGATCATCCTCCGAGTTGAAAACTCTCTCTTTGTGTTTCTCTGAAGTGATATGCTGCTGCCACTGCTTCTCGCTGTTGCAGTTTTTACCACACAACCAGCAATGATTGCCGGCCTGCAAAATAGAAATCAGCTTTTAAATTTTTATTTAATTACGAGGCAAATAACCAAACTAGAACTAAAAAAACCAGGATAATAGAGCTTAAAGTCCTCACACTGCCTCCCTCTAGTTCAGAGAACATTGAAATACTTTTGGTAGTTTATAAATCAGTGAATAGCTTAGCAACAAATACATCAAAGATCTTTTGAAACATCAACCTTACAGACCTCTCAGGTGTTCTGTTTCTGGTATGCTCTGCATCCCCAGAACCAAACATGGAGAAACAGCATTAAGACTCTACACATCACAAGTCTGGAAGAAACTTGCAGAAAACTGCAAAAATGCAGGAACGCAGAGTTTCTTTAAATCAAGGAACATTGAGTGGAACATTGATCAATCTATTTGATAATGGTTTTGATGGCATTTGACAAAATGTAATGTTTATTGCTTGTTTCACAATTGGTTACTTTTTTTTAATAGTATAAAGCACATTGACCCGCTTTGTTGCAGAAGTGTGCTGTACAAGTAAACTTAACTTCAATTAAAAACTCCACTGAAGTTGATACAGTGGTAGAGATTTGTAATCAAATTGAGGTATAAAATATTTTCAAATCAGTATCGAGATGCAACAATCTATCAGAGGGATGCTTATGTCTTAGTAGCTTATTTCATGGAATGAAAGCTGTCATTTCTCTGTTGAACAGTTCATGTTTCCAGAACAAGCATGCCAACTGCCAGTTTAAATATGAATTGTGTGAGGAGGCAGCTGGCTCTGCAACTCACCACTTCCTCAGCATAGTCTGTCGGCATGTGGATCTGTTTGCCGTTCTCCCTGAAAGAATTATTGGACATTTCTTCCCCCCAGCCAGGCTTCTGAGACTGCAGCCACTGCTCATAAAGCTGATCCATATCTGGAACTGGAGGATGGACATACAATGAGTGTGCTGCATTGCAAGGCGTTCAAATTGTACTAATGAAGTACAATCAAGTGAGAAAGCCGAGCTCCTCCAAAGAAACTTACTGTTGTTTTCCTTCATGTAGGTCCATAGGTCTCTTTCTTCTACACTGTGAGCAAATGTGCAATTGCCAATGTACTGACACTTCTTCCCCGCTGTCACATGCATGCAAATCTAAAATGAAACATTTAGTTACCGGTTAGCAGAAACTCAAAAAGAAAGTGTTCTTCACATTTAGGCTACAGCAAAATACAACAATGCTGGATGTGTACCTCAAACTGAGATGGGATGGGCTTTTTGGTTGGAAGTGGTCTTACAGTTGTCCACTTTTTTCTTTCATGAGAACTTACAAGCACAACCCTCTTGTCTTTTGCCCACCTAAAATCAGAAAGCGACTAATTATTATTCGCTCATTTTGAAACAATCCAAGAGAAATTGAAATACTTACGTATGTCTTGCCTTTGCTTGGCAATACTTCTTATTTTTGTCAGCTTCACTCAGTTGGCCGTTTCTCCAGCACTGGCCACAAACAAACATCATCTTCAGATTTGGAGGGCCAAATCTTCTCTGGGGATTTGAAAACTGGGGACAATGTTTGAAGATAGAGATACTTTGTTAGACAACTGCAGCTATTTTTATCTGTGTTAAAACAGAATCAGTTGATACATTGTTTTGCAGTGTGTTTTCTACCTGTGCTCCTTGCAATGAAGCTGTTGCATTCCAATATTTCTTTGCCTCTTGAACAATACTTTCATGAGTGATACCTGCAAGAAGAGTAAAAAAAAAAAGTGAGTGAAAACATTTCTTTTATTTTAAACCATATTTTTCTTTCCTCCAAGAAATCAAATCTTTGTCGGCTTTCTCAAAAAGGCCTCTGACTTCTGGTAGCGAAACAATATCTTGCAAATATATCAATACACTTTAAAAAACAATCACATTATGAACATTAACAACCCTACAAACTCCTCCAGTTGGACATAGAAGCTGGATGCTAAGACAAACAAGTTCAGCTGAACAGTTGTTCCTGTTGTAGCAGCATTCTTCTCCCTACTGTCACTATACGCATGCTTTGTATAAGGGGCTGCTGCAAAGTTACTAACGTCTTCTGTTGGCATTCAGAAAGTGTAATTGCATGATGCTGCCCACACCGTTTTTCACACTTCAGATGTCGTGTTCTGTTTTCGGCCATAAAGTTTAATTCTGATCTCATCTGACTCCAATATGCCACTGATCTCTACAGATCTTTGCAGTTCTTTCAAAATCAGCCAGTATTGATACTCTAATACTTTCATATGGGAATGTAGGACTTCTTGTATTATTGATGGAATTTCAGGCTGACATTCATCTCTTGCAAAATGCTAAAGTAATACATTGCTTACCAAGTTCATGTTGCATCATCCAGACTTTGAGTTCGATCAGGCTGTGGGCATAGAAACAGTCGTCTTCTCTTACGCAGCCATAGCGCACTTCATGCCGGCAAAGATCCAGCTGACTCTGGGGACTCAAAGGTCTGATTTTAGAATAACGAACTGTATTGTCCCTCAAAATGTGAACCAGGCACCTAGGAGGAGACATAAAAAGGGAAGAAACAAAGTTGGTTATTGGATCATTTTTTCACAATTTCTAAATTTCTCAGAATCTCTCTGAAAGGATGTTTTAAGATAGAATTTAACAAATTTTGAATGACTCACTTATGAGTCTCAAAGTCATGCTTTGTCACCGGATGAGAGCAAAGAGATGGGTCATCTTTGTTGGTTTTACTGATTATTCTGGGTTTGTGGTCAAAGCACACCTGCAAGACAAATAAGGTGCATTAAGGAAGTTTCATAATTTCCCAAACAATTCAATATCTGGTTAATTTTAGCCAAACAGACAAATCAGGCAAAGAACGGTTAGTTAAGAAGATTTTTTAGAATTTCTACTAAGTAAATATTGCCAATGCTTAGGTCAAGTACTACCTCAGTCTTTTCATTGGTTTATTTGTAATATTTGTTAAGATTTGTATGTTTCTTATAGTGCTTTAAGGATGTGATTTTTCTTCCACTGAACTAATTGCATGTCAAGAAAAGAGTGAATACTTCTCCCCCACATGTAGAGTCAGTTACAAATGGTGCTATGGGAATTCCCCTGAACTTTTATCTTCAGTGAAACGAAAGGACATGTAGTTGGCAGTTTAAAAATTATTCCTTTGCCAAAGAAAAAAGTCACAACTTACTTACACTTTTTATAGTAGAAGTGTTTTAAAGACATGCTTGCTACGTGTTAGCATGTCTGTGTCATTAAATATGAACTGTATGCTATGCAGAACTGTTTAAAAAAAAGCAGATAATTAGGCTAATTACTTTGCCAGCACTAACTTTTATGGTTGCCTATGTTATTCAGTGAGGAGAATGAAAAAAGATTTTGTACCACAGGAGCTCTAAATTTTAACTACTTTTTGTTTTGGTCTTCCACAACGCAAAGAAAAATGAGTTGTCTCCTTTGTAAACACAAAATCAACATTTATTTTAAATGACCTCAGTGCTTAAAACTAGATTTAGACTTGTATCCAAAGCTGTTGTAGATTTTTTAAAAATTTAAAAAAATTCACCTATCAACAGTTGGAAAAGTAACAATATGTCATAATAACTAAAATGAAACTATTGTTATTGCTGCAACAGAAATAGACTGAGATTTTTACTATTTTTGCTGACACACACACACATATACTTAATTGCTATACTGAAAGAATATCCTGGATGCAAACTTGTAGTTAAAACAAGTTTGCATCCAAACTTGTTTTAAATAACAAGTCCACAAGAACAAAAACCCCCAGCAGTCCAAAGAAGCAGAGATGATGTTATATTTCTATAATATTTCTACACACATCAATGACCCCTATTTTCATTACAATAGTCAACAGCAAGGAAGACGAGTGTTAGAGTTTTTTGGACTACTACAGCTTCAAATCAAAATAAAGGAGCCAAAACTCCACTATTAACATGGAATATTTTTACATAACATGTTAACTCATTTTGAAAGAAATTATCTTATTAAACCACAGAGCACTTCATGGATCAACCTCTCACATGATCTCTGACACCCTCAATTTCTATGACTGGTTAAGTACAGACATTTTTGCTTTTTCCTTAATTAAATTTGTCCAGTGAGAATTTTAGTTAATGTCGTTCTTGATCCAAAGTCAGTGCAACTGTGACAACATTTAAAAAGCATATTTTCAGAGGCCTTCAACTAAAAACTGTGGAGAGGCAGATTGTATCTTGCCACAATGTGCCTCTCCACTTTCAGGAAGAAGATGTGCATAAAAGTTTGTATCTTTGCAATTTTTCACAACCTCCCTGGTAGATTTGGCTTAAACTTATCTCTTAAATTGACCAAAAACATGGCAGAAGGGAGCATGGAAGGAGCAAAGCATTAGGGTGAAAGCAGGCAGGCCAAAAATAAATATTCAAAGTACAAGTGGAAATGAGCAAAGACCAGCTAAGAAACTAAATGTCATATGATTATATAATTGATTGCCATGTTAAGATTTCCCATTGATTACTGTGAAGAGTATAAATAATTTAACATGCCACTTATTAATAAAATGTGAATACTTTCTTCAAGGAAAGTATCAAGTACATCCTGTTTTCCTGCGTATTGTCTTATGCTTTAAGCACCTTCAATTCAATTTATGGCATCCCAAAAACAGCATCACTAAGAGCTGCACAGGTTTTTACCTTGGTCTTACATCTACAGGTGCAAATACTCAGCTTTTATATTTCCAATAAAGCAGAGAAAAATACAATCTAAGCATATAAGATAACAAATTTAATCAAGGCCCTTAGCATTTGTCAATGTTTTCCCTTAAATCAGTGTGATTTAAAAAAATATGTACCTCATCAACAACAAAAACAAAGAACAACCCTTATGTCTAAGCACATCAATCTACTCTAATGTCAATGCAGTGAAAAAATTAAAACACTAACCCCACAGAGAAACATGAATATTCCACGATGCTCCTGTAAGATCTTGGGAACAGTTAGCCTGATGTTTGAGTTTGGCCCAAAAGGATCAAAAAGCAGTTCCCTGGAGATAAAACCTTTCCGCTCTAGAGTCCAAACATCAATCTCTTCCTGGCAGTATGCAAATGTGCAGTGGCCTGGGTATAGGCATTCTTTTCCAACAGCCACCTCTGAAACAGGTACGGTCACATTTTAGTATTCCCTCTCAGTCTAAACTTGACTTAAGAGACAGCAAACTGTGCACAAGGAACAAATATGTGCTATGCCTGCTCCTCTACTTGTTTTAATGATGTATTATGATAAAATAAATAGAATAAACATTTATTAGATTACTGACAAAGGCTATTCAAAAATCAAAAGAAAAGTCACAAGGGGAAAAAGAAAAGTGTACACACAAGTTACCTTTGCAAATGTAGTAAGGTCCTACATATTGGGTTTTTGTTGGTCTGGGTCGAATGAGCTTCCACGTTTTGTCAGGGGAGTGCTTTATTCTGCCAAGTAATACATCTTTTTTGCATTTATGATCTTCAGTGTGAAGAGTGTAATCCAACACTCCAGGTCCTGCATGCACAAGGAAAAAAAAACAACTTTACACCAAACGAAACAACATACTCTCTCAGCTTACAGGAACTCTAGGAGACACCTTTACTGTCATAACAAACCCTCACCTGTTTTGACGTAACACATTGAGCAAGCTTGCTTGAACTCATGTGTTTCAGCTAAGGGGTTTTTTGCTAAATCCACAGCAGCAGGGAGGTCCTTCACTTCAGGCATACCTAGTGGCATTCCCATAGGCTGTTCTTTATTGTTGAGCTGTATTTAAAAAGAAATTTAAAAACTACTCCAAAATTATATTCTTAAAACCTGCTGATTAAACAGAGAAATTACCTTTGGAATGAAGGGACCATGGGCAAAATCTGAAAATATTGCAGTGAGGATAACAAAAAGAAATATATGAAATTTATTTTGAACAAATATCTCGCCATTTAAGAAATAAAAAATAACATACCAGTTTTGTAGTCCGATATGCTGAGACTGTCCAATGAGTCCAGCGGTGAGGGCAAGGAGTGAAAAGTGTCCATACCAAACAAAGTACTGCTTCCTGACTTGTTATAGAGAGGAGGCAGAGTTACAGTACACTGCTGTGAACTAGTGTGGAGATAAGGGCCTATATTAGAGGGCATCAGGAATGGATTTGACAAAGAACTGCCAGAGGAAATACTGGTAGGCAAGGGAAGAGGGCCTTTCACAGTGGGGATACCCTGATGAAAGACACAGAAAAGTTACAATTCAACTGAAAGAAATAAACTATCTAGACCCATATATCCCTTCATATTAAAATTTCCCCACTAACCATGTCTGGTTCAGGGCCAGCTTGGTCCAGTAGGTCATCCAGGTCATCCCCAATTATGTCTGTGTCAAAATCTTGACTGGGTTCGAGAATCTGACAAGGCTTGCTGGTTCGGCAACCATTCACAAATGAGTGCATAGAAAGAGGAACTGATGTGGGGGCAGATACAGGCAGAGGAACCGACTCAAAGCCTGGGGGCTCAGATGGGGGTACAGATAAAATACTTTTGCTAGGAGGAAGTTCATCAACCACAGAATCATTCAGAGGGGTGTGTACTGTCGGGGGTTGGATAGGAGCTGGACCTGAAGCCAAAACACTGCCATCTTGGGCAAATGGAGGCACTTCTAAAACAGAAAACACAACAGAGACACAACAGATCTCAGCATTAGATCTGACTCAGCTCCTTCTAACATTCAGATCAAAACTTTTTAATAGTATAGCTTACCAATTTCTATTTCTTCAACTGAATCTGAGCCACGAGAAAACTAAAAATGAAGAAATTTCACAGATTAATGTATTGCTTGGGAAACTGTTTTCTTCACATGAACTCATGAAGGTAATGTTGCATACTTTGTCACATGATGCATCTTGATAACTTGATCCACGCAAAACATTCAAGGCAGGCTGTAAAAAATGAATTTTTAAGAGGTTAACATTTTTTGATCACCATTTGGAAAGGACACTTATATACCTATTAAATGATCTTACTCTTGAAAACCCATGAGTCAGATAGAAAAAACTAATTCTTCATGACATTATGTCTGGTGAAGCTGACTTTCATACATACCTTACTTCTTACATAAGCTTTGCGGATTTTCAACCCCAAAATTTTGGCAAGGTCCTGAGTCAGCTGTGTGACATTGGAATCCTGAGAAGACAAAACAGCAGCTGCGAAACAATCTTTGTGCATTACCGTTATGCTTTAAACACAGAAAATACATTGATGACAAAAACCAGTATATACTGTGTGTTTTGCATTTTAAATAAGGACGTCCTTATTTTGTATGAATAGGATGCAAGTCAAGCTTTGACCTGCCAACACCGATTTGAGACAACTCTCTAACAGTTTTAAAACAAGAAGAATGAATAACATAATTTAAAATATTACTCAAGCCTACCTGCCAGAAGTGATTAAGTATTTTTAGTTGGAGCAGAGAAAGTTACATTGAGATGCTAGAGTCCCAAGCAAATTGAGACCCTGACCTTAGTTTTCCATAAAGCTGCCAACCTTTTCAAATCCGGCATGCTCAATGACTGACAGAGGCTGAAAGCTATAAAAATATGATCGAGCAGCTTTGTTAGAATCCATTCAAGTTTTTTCTCTGATTCTCTATTAGCATGAATGACCTAAATAACTGTCTGGTTTCCTTTCAAATAGTTTCCTACATCTCTGTTCTTCACTTATAAACACCTTGTTGATCCTGAAAATAGTCAAATTAGAGACTGCTTCATTTAGCAGCAACATAGAAAAATGTTGTCAACACAACAGGCTGTGTTCACTGTTTGAGCGAGATTGAAGTTTTTAGTTCCCAATCAGTTGATCACTAATCAGGTCAAATCGAGTAGAAAACCAGCTCATTTCAATCATCCTTCTGTTTCTCAGTGCGTCTCAATTTCACTGCATCTAGTCTCCTCCTGTCAGTGTTACATTAAAAGTAAGTACTGTGGAACAAAATTAATTATCTACAATATTTAAGATTACATCTAGACACACACAAGATATTCTGAGTTGTATAAGCTGTTTTTCTACTTCTCTCTCCTAGCCAGTTGCACCTAGTAACTCATAGTCTCATAAGAACAGTTCTCCTTTGTACCTTTTATAGGTAAAAGGGAGGACCAAAGCCAGCTGCCAGGAAGGGAAGAGATAAATAGTTAGCGCACCTCCACTATGAAAACAGGATGAGATGCTCAACTTATCCGAGTAGCCTTGGAGGAAGCTAGGTAAAGGACGCCTCCTTTACCTAGCTTCAGGCCTGTCTATTTGGTTCAGAGTACCCCTGTTTATGTTATGTATGTTTGGTAATGGGCATTTGAAACGACTCCCACTTCCTGTGCGCCAAGGAACTGTATATGATTCTGTGATTGTTTCAGCCTCCCCAGAACACACCTGGAGTTTGCTATGATTTATCTATGATTTTATCTGTGTTGTTCTGCATGTGCAAGTGATATTAAAAGTGTTTGCTCTTCGTACTTTTGCTGTCTCAGTCTCATCTCTGGAAAATTTGTGCATTTCAACAGTACCTGTGGTACTGCTTTATTCTTTGTCTCTAACCTGTCGGGGTAATTTTTTCCCCCCCCTCAGATAGACAGACAAAACAAGTTCCTTGCAGATGTATATTAGTAATCTGCAGCATGCAAATATTTGTCCTTACCTGAGGCACTGTAAGCGAACATTTGGCAACAGCCTCATAGGCCTCTTGATGTCTCCCCATTTCTTTCAAGGCTTTTGCTTTTCTGAACAGTGCTCTGTAGTTCCCTTCATTCAACTGGAGAGCCTTTTCACAGTCTTCTAGGGCTTGGTCATACAGTCCCTATGAGTGATGACAAAAAAATTGTGTAAAAGATCACACTAATTAACTTTAGTTTGAGTTAGGTTTGGGTGTGTCTTGTTCTGACAAAAGTAAAATGTTTTTCCTGACATGTAAAACATGATGTTGAATCCAGAAGTAAAATACCTCACATAGCAAGTCTTTTTTCCTCAAATGTTTTTTGATGGATTCCATTTAAAAACCTTTAAAAAGAACTAGCTTTACAGTTTAAAAAGTGATAAAATGTTTTACTTTTTTGTGATAGATTAATGATGATAAAACATATGTACAAATTTTAACCAATAACCATGTGATTAGGTCTGCTAAGCAGTATAAAAAAACTTGATCAGCTCTCTTGTCATATCCAGAATTTTCTGTTTTCAGTGAATAACTTCAGCAAGTATCAACTGAATGACAATGCAGAAAAACACTTGGTCACTTGGAAAACTTTTTTGTTCTTTGCCAACATATCTTCCATTAAAAAGTAAAGGAACTGGAAATCCTGCAGCCCATCTCAAGTGAGACAGCTTATGATGCAATAGTACCAGCTGACACCAACTTACTGGAACAATATTGAGATATGCAGCGGCTCGATTTGCATACAACTTCTCCAGTACACTTGTTGGAACACAGATATCTTCTGAGTCCGCATAGTCTGCTATACTTAGTGCTTCTGTGTACATCTCAATTGATTTTGTCCACTCCCCTTCTTGAAACACATCATTTCCTTCTCCAAACAGGTTCCACACAAGTTCCTTTATGAACACCTGGAAATTAAAACGAAAACAAAATCACGGACAAATAGAAAGCAATGTGTCATTGTGTGCACAAAACAAAAAACTTTTCCTTTTACTCAGTTTGAAACTCTGGCCTTTAATTTAGCTTACCCACCATGATCTCATGGAAAAAAAAAAAAAAAAAAAAAAAAGGATACTGCACCCGCATTCAAATTTCTAAAGCTTACCTCATACTGCTCTTGCGTTCCAGGAAATGGAAGGGTTGATCTACAAAGCAAAGAACAGAATGAATTTCAGGCTTTCAATACATCAATTTGATTAAAACACACACAAAAAAAATCAACCAGTAAAGAGAAAAAACATTTTAAAGTTTAGCAGCTCAAGTAGAAAGCCAAAAAGAAGCCAAATCAAGTGGTACAGCAAAATAACAAAAGGAGGACCATGATTTGCAGACTGTTTAAGTTTATCAGGTTATATAGGCTAAACTCTCAACATGCAATGACCAAGAACTTTACAGACAGATCCAATTTACTTTATATATGGAAATAGTCAATATAGACAGATTCAAAGTGCCTAGTTATAAAGTAATGCAGTCATAATAAAGAAATGCATCTGAACTGCCCTATTCTATTATTTTTGGTCCTAAATCAAATACATTTGTTTCCAAAGGGTCCACAGTATGAATGGTCATGTCACATTTCATACGCGATTCATGCGAAACATGCATCAAAATTCTTCACCAGAAAGTGCCAGACAATGTCAAACCACATGTAAATAATGGCTGAAATGTATAATTATGAATGAAAAGAAAGAAGTGGGTGTCAGTGAAGCACATCACAATTTCACCACTCCACGCAAACAAAAAAACAGAAAAAATGAAAAAACACTCATCATCTAACTACGCATCCAAGCTTCTTCATTGAAGTTGCAGTTAATGCTCCACCAAAGGCCATTGTTATTAGTTGTGCTTTTTTTTTCTCAGCTTCCTTAATTTGGTTATGACCTTATGACAAACCCATTGGCTCTCATTGCTGGATAACTTTAAAAATCAACTCCTAGGTGACAGAATCCATTATTTCCATAAATTCAGTAGTTTGAATGACCACACAAGCAAAAAATTAAATTGGAATTGTGCTTTATGTCCGACTGTGTAAATGTAGCCTGAGCTTATTTATTTTATTGGGAATAGGTTTTCTATGTCAATAAACACATCTGGCTAAAGAGAGTCACCATCTTTGTTGCAATCACTCCACCCGAACTGGTGATAACACACAGTTGATTACATCAAACCTTTAACTTTGCTCAAATGTTGTATATTGAGCATAGATGTGGTGACAGTGGAAAAGAAAACTCAATTTTAACAGGAAGATAAGATAAAATGCAAGTTTATTGTCCACTAGGGTGGACAATAGACCTAGTTATAAAGTAATGCAGTAATTAGGGTTATAAAGTAATTAGGGTTCCTGACGATACCCTAAGCATAAACTGACTTTGTGACGTCCATAAAAATGAATTATCAGGAAAGTGTTCAGGTGTTTGTGTTCATCATTAGCTGGCCTGGCTGCAATGTATGCACAAACTTACTGGAAAACGGCCAACATCAACAGAAAAAGATGGTTAAGAAAAGAATACCCCCAAAAATCTAATTCCAATAATCTGTTAAAATTTGCCTCTAAGAAAAAAAAAACGAAGTGATTGTTTATTCACACACTAAATGATACTGAACACCAAGGATGTAAAATGTCTCCTTATAATTAACTCCGGGATGTTGCTTTACACATTATAACAACGAAGACAGTGAAATCTATGGCACCCTTTTCAAGACAGTTCACTTACAAAAAGTAAAACTCTCACTAAATAGTGAAGTAGAATCAATATGCATAAGTCATCTCATGATATCCTGAAAAGATCACATGATTTATTGCACAAACTAAATTTCTGTGGTATTAAACATTACAATGGAAATTCTGTTTTGATATGTGATTATTTTGCCATCTGTGGTGTGTTTGTTCTCTTTGAAACAAAGACAAGAAATCTGGACAGTCTATTACCACATAAAATTTCAATAATCTATATACTTAAAACTACCTCAGTAAACTCAAAACAAATTGTATTTCTTTAAACTGTTTCAGTGTTTTACTCTATGGCAAACAACTAAAATCATAGTGACAAATCTATGTTGTTCATAAATGTTAAATGCCATAAATAATGTGATCAGATTTACAACACCTGGTTAAAAAAGAAACTGCAATCTCCTAACTTGACAAAGCTATGAAATAAATTCAATTTCATTTATCACTTTTGTTTTAAGAAAATGTCTCTGACAGATAAGTGGAAATGTAACATTACTCTGTGTGGCACAGCTGCAGAACAAGGTTTGCACAAAGCTTTAGTCTACACACAGTGTTGAAGCCAAGCCCAGATATACAAAAAAATACAAAAACAAAGGCCATCTCTGCCGCCTCACAGCTGATCTCACAAAAATAATGAAACCAGAATTCTGTACGGCTAGAATCACAGAAACATTTTATTTCTTCCATGCTCATTTCTGGTAAGGTTCAAAACATTCCACTGCAGTTTACTGAATAAAAACAACTAAAGTTGGAGCAGCTACAGGAGCTGCTGGTCAAATTCTACACAGCCATTTTTCAGCCTGTTCTGAGTTTGTCTATCATTGTGTGGTTTGGCTCAGCCACAAAACAGGAGATGGACAAGCTGCAAAGAGCAGCCAGGTCAGCAGAGAGAATAGTCGGGGGTGATCTTCACTCCATTCAGGAGTTATACAGATCTAGGTGTAAGGAAAATGTCAGCAGACCCCACACATCCCAGGCACAAATAGTTAAGACTTTTTCCTTTGGGTCTGCACTACAGAGCACTTTCAGAATAAACAAACAGCCACAGAAACAGTTTGTTCCCTCAGGCTCGTTGATGAACGCGTAAGACTGCCCAGCTACTCTGCTGGGAATCACCACTATGCATATTGGACCAGTTCAACCTTGTCTTAATTTTGTTTTTGTAATATTGTGTATATACACATTTCTTAATAATAATAATTTTAAAAAATGAAATAAATAAAACATTTTTGTTTCCTTCAAAATGTATGTATATTTTTAAAAATGTCTGCACTTTAAAAGCAAGAGTGGAACCAGTCTTATTCCTTTTTGTTTGGATAAATCTGGCAAATAGAGCCAATTATTATTATTATATTCAAGTTGATTTCATTTACAATCAGACATAAAAATTAAAAAAATATATATATATATATACACACACATTCTGGTTTAAAAAAACACCCACCAAAACAGCCATTAGCCTGACTAACACCAATAGAGAAAAATACATTGGTGTGATGCAACACACTAATATAAATTTTCTGAGATTTCTGCTTGCTTAATTAAATTTTTACAACATGCTTTTGGCCAAGATTATATTACTTATATGCTAGTTTCTGACAACCATCTTTGAACTATTTCTTCAGCAAGAGCAGTGACATGGCTCACTTCTCTCTCTCAGAGGTACATCTATCTTGTGATGGATGCATAGACAACTCATACTTAAGGTCTAAACCCCAGCATTTTATTACAACAAACAGTAGGCTCTGACAGGAGCAGGCACCTGAGTTTAAATCAACACGCTGATGTGTCAATACTTCACTGGTAGTTGTTTTGGTCTGGGAATTTGGATTTAACAAACCAGTTGCAATGAATACAACAAATATTCTTTATCACATCATATTTATAAATGTTCAGTTTTTAGAGACTTTAAGAGGCTAATAACCCTGATATACTAGGTTCCATTACTAAAATTGATAGAATATTTAAATGCAAACAGCAAATTAAATGCAAATTTAATTTGCATTTTCTATCTTTTCTAAGATCGAAATAGCATTTTCTATCTTTTCTAAGATAGAAAAGATAGTTTTCTATCTTTTGGAAAATAGAAAACTCTATTTTCCAAAAGAAGTGAAAGTAGTCTGATTTAAAGTTTAAGCTGAGTGAAAGTGGTAGGTCAGATACCCTTTAAATAAAGACTATTATTCTTTCTATGTGCATATGTGAAATGCTAAACCAAAATGGCCCTAAAACAAGTTGAGGTTTTACTTTTTCCTCAACCTTATGAGGTGCACTGATGTAGGAAACTAAATATTTATCATAAAAATTTGTTTTTGTTCTCTCTTTGTGTACCCTATTAAACAACTGATGATCTGTAAAATACACTTACTGAATGAACTGAAGGCCTTTCTGAATTTCTTGCCAGCGACGACTTCTGTCCCGACATGCTCCAGACATAGTTGCGTGTTTATTGTCTCAAACAGCACCTGAAATTATAAAATTTTATATAGCTTTTTAAATAACAGGTAGAAGAATTCAAATTAAATAAATTTTAATTCTTCTACCTCCCCATTTTTCTACATAAGCTCATGTTTATATAGCCCTGTTCCGAGTTCGACTCATAAGAGTCAAAATGTCTAAGCTTTACTTGGAATGCCTTCTCCCAGGTTCACTTCCTAGTTTGAAAATGACGACACACACAGTCCCGGAAATATGAGTTAAGTGGGTTATTTTTAAGCATGAGAGCTTAAACAAGCGCACAAACGGTTTGGTCGCAATTTCAAATAAACAATACAAGTTATAATTACATAGTTGAGGGTGTGGACAAGTTAGGTCACCTGCCTGCCGGAAATGCTCAAACTTTAGCATCTGAAAGTCACCAGTCTATTGTCGGACTACGATTCGATAGGCTTTAACCGCGCAGTCTGAGTTTGCGTCCGATGTCTCTTCACGGGAATAAAGTCACAATTAAATACACATTATTAGTACATTTATACATTGTCAGGGCTACAAAGGCTACACAGCGTAAGACTGAGGTTTAAAAAAGGAATTAAGCTGTAAGACTAAACAAAACAACCAATGTGCCATTTCTACCAGCGGTAAATCATTAACGCCGATTATGATTTCAATCACTGTTTCAAACTTTCATGTGATTTTCATGTGATTTGTTTCATATATCTACTATATGTACAGTATAGTACATATAGTGATAGACAGTGTATCCTACAGAGCAGGATACACCGTGGGTTCAAGAGTTGATGTGTTATTCGTACAGCGCCGTATCACGCATCGGATTCAAAACCGGTTTATATTTCAGCAGATTAAAGTTTCAGTCGTTAAATAATAGGTCTACACATGGAATACAGGAAGGTTATAGAGGAAAATTTTAGTTCTAAAACTTCAGTATTGCCCGCTGTCCGATAATTGGCGCATGTCTTTTAGCGCACGTGTGTTACCCGCGGCTAGACACCGTCGACTATACTTCTCGTTAGCCACCGTTGCCTCCTGCTAGCAAATGTTACCGTTTATTACAGTCACAAAATAATTCAAACTTAGTAAAAAAAATTTTTTTTTTTCTTACAAGAGACCATAAACACATAGTCGTTAATCAACAAGATGACACTACTGTATAAGTTTAAAGGAGGAAGTCTGAACCAAACAAAGCATTGGTATTTCCAAGTTAAACTAGTTCTTCAACGCAAACAATGGCGAGCTGTAGATGTTTAGCCCCAAGCTTAAACGGAGAATATAACACAGACAGTTCTGAATACTGTTTGTTTTAGATACTTACATGAATGACTCTTTATTCCAAACAACCTTTCAGTCTGTATAAAATAGGAGGGAAAGAAAATCTTCGTTTTAGCTAAAAGAACTTAGCCGGAGATGTCGCTGAAGGCCGCTCTTTGCTTCTTCTTCTTCTTCTTCTCCTCCTTCTTCAATCTTTGACGTTTTCATGTTGTTGCCCCCACTGGCCATTATTAGACATGACCGTTTGAGACAGAAAAAACACAACACTGGATCATGAACGTACCTTTTCTTCATGTTACATGTCACTTACCAAGTTAATGTAGGCTGTTTAAGATCTACCGCTGAAATAATAGAAGTACAACAGGATTGATTATTTGTCAGTAATTCTTAGAAAATGTTGAGAGAAAAAAAAAGGTTTTCAGCAATTATTGTATTTTATTTTTTTGTATTTCACACTTTTTACGTTTAACTAACAACTCAGGAAGGTTCAGATCTGTTCTTAGTGCATTTTTAATTGTCCATTTGTTTACTTTCATTTGAGTGACTCATACAGCTGGAAGTCAAATGACTTCTCTGAATAAAACTTTGCAGACTTCTAATTCTTCAGATATGAGTCATACTGAAAGGTCACGTTTAATTATTTAAACAAAGCAAAACAAAGTATTTTGATAACTTTCTCAAAATAGTAAATAAAAATTTCAAAGAAAACCCTGAGATTTACAAAGAAAAATGGAAGTCTTGACTTACTAGCAAGGGACACTCATTCTACATGAAGTGTACCATTAATGTAACATTATGCAAGCATCTCTGGGGAGATGAAGATGAAAGAAAAATGCTTTTTAGACTCTCTTATCACAAGCGGAATTGTCAGAGTTTTTATTTTTATAGGCTTTTTTTTTAAAGAACATATAATATGACTAAAAGGACAAACAAAAACAACACTTCTCCAGTTGTTTCCAAGTCTGTTTTGCTTCCATTGCTGAATAAATTTAACAGTCGGCGTGCGCTGCTCAGTAAGTGTGATGTTTGTTTATTGAGAAAATGACCACAGAGTTCACCACAATGACTTATTCTACAGGGAAAGAAAAATATGGATGACACAAGAAAAATAAATGGAATTGGATCATAATTACTCTCCTTTTCTGCATTTTGTATGATATAGTGGGACCTCTTGTAAAACATTCTAGTTCTCATTAACATAATAAGACAATGAGATGATAGAATTATTGACATAATAAAAGTGGACCACCCGTTTCATACAAACTTAGTGCTGTCTGGGTTACTTTATGAGTGTAATCATCCTGTTAGAACAACAACATTTCTACTTTGCTGTGGCTCAGATATTAAAATAATTGTACACACTGATAAAACCAGACCCTAAATGAACACAGTTGTTCTACTCTCACTCTCTACTTGTATTCTGCCCTCCTATCTGTTTGTACAAAATTAATCACATAGAAAATGGCGTAAAAATGAAGAATAATTATCAATATGTTGTGACCAGTGTGTGTGTTTTCTTTTCTTGTTTTGAGATTTATGTCTGGAGGTTTTGCTGTTTTTTCTTTGCAATTAAACACCATGCCAATTAAATCAAACTGATGCAGATTCAATTAGAAATTCTAGATGAAATAACACCGTAAAGTCTCATCTATAAAGGATTTCAAACATTTGGCAAAGCACTTACTTTTCTGATATCTTCGTTGGCCTACCTCTTTGACCTAACTTGAATTCAATTAGGTTGTTTGCCTTCTAATATTTTTACTTACATTGCTGGAGACTTCTGAACACATTTCATTATTTTTTTATTATCAGCATCCATTTAACAGTTCAACTTTTAAAATCTGTAAAAACTATATATGTCCTCACATACTTTTGGAGCATGTTAAGATTATTGTGGTATGCAAATATGTCTTTTGCATTCCTTGTTCATGTGTGCAATTTTATAATTGTATCATATTTGAAATAAAATAAATAAATAAAAAATAAAATAAACATAGTTCTTGTGTCAAACTTTAACAAGTTAGCTCTGTACTAGGAATGTTTTAGCAGAAGTAAAACAAAGCTTTTTTGGTTAATTGACTTTTTTGTAGACTATGTGATTTATCTTCCTCGATAGTAATTCAGTGAAGGCAAACCACAACATACTTCAGTATACAAAAAATAAAAATACAAGTAAAGAATATTTCCATTGGTTTTGCTTTAAAATGTAAAATTCACACCTAAAACAGACATACAAATATATACAACAATCCCTCTCCTGCAGGGGGAGCCTAGTGTCACAAACATTGGATTAGTTCCTGTCCAATGAAGATACTCACGAGATTATTCCAGCAGCCTCTAAAAAAAGCCTTCCCCTTCACTCTGCACTCAGACGGTGGAAGCCCTGGAATCCTGGCTGAGCAGAGTTCAGGTGCCTCTTGCACATAGTGATGACATTTTACCAAATACTTCTCCTATTTTCTGGTAAGCTATTTCATTTGAAGTTTCACATCTTGTGCAAAAGACAACTGGAAGTGTGATTTAAAGACTACAGATGAAGCTGGACTAGATCTTGTGAGATTTTTGTAAAGTGAGTGTTGGGAATCAAATTAAGTTTGTGGAAGAGAGGAAGAGCTGGTGAGTTTTGGTATTTTTCTAGGTTATACAGCATCTCTTGTTTATGAGACATAAGAATGAAGTTTGTCCTGTGTGTCCTTGTTACGAATAAGAAGAGTCTCTGTGGATATTACAGTAGTAACAGAATGATGCACGCACTGCTTAAAATGTTTATTAACAGGCAAAGAATAAACTAAAAGAACAGAATGATTTTACATCTAACCTCAGCAAAAGAGTTTTATGTCAAGCAAGTTTGATTCTACATGTGAATCAGAAATGTTAAGATTTTACTCATCAACTATGCATAAAAAGCTATTTTTTTCAGACTGGACTACATGGCTTGATTCTCAGGGATAGAGAAGTTTGTTCCTCCTCTTCAGTTGTTTATTCCTTTTTCCAGTGGCTGTGGCTCCTGTGGCTGCACACAGTTCCCACCGGACAAAGAGAGGGTTACTTGAGCTTGCAGGAGCCATCAAATGCAGCACTGGGAGATCTGCTTTGGCTTACATGATGTATGGATGCTACTGTGGGCTGGGGGGTGAGGGGTGGCCCCGTGACAGAGCAGACTGGTGAGGCAAAATCTTATCTTTAAACTTTTTCACATAATAGTATGCTTCTGCACCTAACGACAGCATTTACCAAAATTCAAACAATCAGACATGTCTATGCATGCATTATAGGCTACAAAGCATATAATTCAGCACGCACCACTGTGTTTTCACTCTTCAGTGCGGGCATGGTATGTTCCAAAATAGGTGTGACTAGTTTCCGAATCCGTCTTTCTCCACTAAACCACAAGTACTACCAGGGGATTGGAACAAATGAATGTTGACCTTTTTCACAACACAAGCCTAGTCAAATGAGGACTTTAAAGTAGGCCTAAAACTCCACACCCAAATCCTAATTACTGTCTCTTTGTTTTCTATCTTCACCACTAGACATCTCACCCATTAAAAACTGTCTGACTGCCAAGTAAGAGCAGTGAAACAGCAAAGTGGTGATCCTGCTTTTAAAATAGCTGTGGTGTCACTTTGCCACCCATCTATACTGCTGCTCAGTCCACTCCAGATGGAGCTCAGCCTTGAAAGTAATGCATTCAATATGTTGCGGCTGTAGGTGTTGCCACAAGCATGACTGCTGTTATGGAGATGCAGAACATCTTGGCTGCTACACCAAAACGGCCAAATATCATTGGACTTGCGAGGACAGGGAAGCTGAGTGCGGTATGTATATATTTTTAAATACACCTTCAGAGGATTGACGAAAACATAAATTTTTCCAGTATGTGGTTTTATGAAAAAGTAACAGAAGAACTGTTCAGGCAGCACATAGCTAACATTAAATATTCCGAATTTTTGACTTACCTTATCAAAATTCTGTGCCGTGTGAAAGTATCAATAAGCTTTCTTTTTTTTTCTCATTGAACCACAAACATTAATGTTTTTTTTCAAGGTTTTTATGTGACAAACCAAACAAAGCACTGCATTATTGGGAAATGAAAAAATTCTTTGTGGTTTCCAATTTTATTTCCTTTTTTATAAATAAAACTATGAAATTATGACCCAAATTTGGTCACAGATTTTGTCTGCAAATCTTTTTAGTGACATAAATCTCTTATCTTTTTCATTTCAGAGAATTTAGAGGACAAATGTGAGAAGCTTTTATGCAAGTGTGACAGAGAGGCAGCCAAGTGTTTGAGAAAAGCACCTTTTATCCAGAAATACGCACTATGGCCGGATTTTATGTGCGGCCACGATCACCCAACATGCAACATGTACTGACACAGTGTAAGCATCTTCATATTGAGTGCCTATTTGTGAAATAGTTTAATAAATACAGCCAAAACTGACTAAATTATTATATTTTCAGTCATCACTTTTATGAGATATGGTGGCACTTGTTAAATAAGTGGCTATATGTATGAGTGTGGGTTTAACTAAAGCAGAAAATTCAATACATGTGAAATGCAGAGGTGGGCAGAGTATTCAAAAATATACAAGAGTTTACTCAGCATTACTTCAATATATTTTTACTCAAGTAAAAGTAAAAATTAGTCATCCTAGAAACTAATCAAGTAAAAGTAAAAAAGTATTTGGGAAAAAGTCTACTCAAGTACTGAGTAACTGATTAAATTATCAATCATTTAACATTTAAAAATCACAATCAAAATATAAAGCTAAATGAAAATTTTGGTATTTTAAGGATGAGAATTACAATAATTCATGTAAGTATCAAAATATAACAAAATTAGGCAAAAGAAAATTTGTCCTAATCAGTTTCTTTCAATAGAAAACTTATGAAACTTCAATAAAAACTGCCGGTGTGTGTGGCTGGTGAATATTTGGTTAAAACAGATTTGTTTTTTATTCAATGGTTAGAGAATCCATACATTTACTCAAGAGTAGTTTTACTTCATAATAAAATTACTTAAGTAAAAATAAAAAGCACTCAAAAGTTACTCAAGTAAATAATTGAGTAAATGTAACCAGTATCACCCAACACTGGTGAAATAAGCCTTTCCCTTCCTCAAAAGACTAAACTTTTGCAATTTTCTTTAAGGTCAAGTGTTACAGTTCAGGTCACCACTTCCCACAAAGCTACTCTTATATGTGGAAGAGCTGCAACCTACACGTCCACTCCTTACATGCTCTGTCAGAGTTTTGGACTTGATATCTTTCAGTGGAGCCTAAAAAAGCAGGATGAAATTTACTAAGCTAACAGTCTGGGCTCCTTTAAGTCTGCAGTGAGATAATCATCAACAGTTATGCGTTACTGCCTAAAGGAGTGTCCACAACATAGTCACACTTTGTTGAGCAATAGGTTTCCAGTGACTAAGCGAATAGCTGTCAAATTACCTAATTTCCTGTCAGGGCTATAAAATATGCAGGTGAATGTTGGGTTTTCACAGTTTACTTTGTTCGTTTCAGAAGTTCACAAAAACTTCCTTCCATGTAGTCCTTCCCCGCAGTGGAGGCTCGAGATATTCCAACATCCCTAAAAGTATCAGCTAATTTGTTGTGCATGAAATCTACATATTCAGCACTAGATGGTGCCAAATCCACAAACAAACTGCATGTGGAAACACCCGAGCAAAAGTTTGACTTTATTTCTGAAATAGTTTTTATATTTGTTTAGTTTTTAAAGAGAAGACTGTTCTCACTCTTGAGTCAAAACCTTTTAGTTCTCTTTCCTATGTATGTTCTTTCCATGAACATGGAATGTTATCTAAATCCACCCCGATGTTACTCAGAGCCCTGCTCTTATAAAGTGAGGAAAACACAGCTTCTTTGTTAAAACAGTGCTCCGTCCTTAAGCTTCAACTGAAATGAGAGACAGTTAATGTAATGTATCCAGCTAAGAGCTGAAAGTTGAATGTCTGGGTCAAAGCCTACAAACACTTGTTCAGTTGTTTTGAGCCTTCGCCATACAAGAAAGTCAAAGTTGTAAAGTGCAAAAATACAGTTATTTGTTCCTTTTGTTTTCTTTTCTTTGGTTATGCAAATATTAAATTCCCCTATTATAACATAAAAATATGTCCTAGTTCATGTTTCAAGATAAAGGGTAATGTGTTCCATTTTAACTACTGTTTCTATTTGCTTTTTCAGTGGTTGGTAAAAGACTTAACTGGCATCTCAGAGACAGCAGACGTTTGAGTTTGAAAATCAGCAGGGATTTCTAAACCAAAAATAAGAACATTATATACAATCAAGGTTAAGTCATAGGATGTACTCAAAAATTGCTCTAAAGTTTCAAAACACGTGTCTGCTGCCCTTATGTGTTTGTCATTTATTCCTGAAATTAGGGGTGGGAGGTGTATTTTGCTGTGGGTGTTGTAAAGTGCAAAAATAAAGTTTTTAGTATCTTAAATTCTTAAATGCAGAATTTAAGATACTAAATATTTCAGTTCCTTTTTGTAAACATAGGTAGTTCAAGATGTGAGGGAGGAATGCATTCAGAAGACATATGATCAATAGCTGGAGATACAGTTTCCTATCTGATGAGTTACCATGCTGGGTAACGCATCATGGTGCGTTACCGAGGAAATTGCACCAGTATGTTGAGTTTGATACGAGAAGATTTTTATGATACTAAAACTGATATGTAATGTTGCTTTTACAGTATGTCAGTAATACTACTACCACTGAATATTCCTAAAGTTTCAACAATTAGCAAATACCATAGACACACGGATTTAACCAGACTGACAGACAAAAGGCACGGACGGGGTTCGAACCCGCGATCTTCGGTTTACGAGACCGACGCCTTACCACTTGGCCACCGCGCCTGCGCCGCATGCACGAGCGTTTGCCATTTTGAAAGAAAAAGTCGCCCCTCCTCGTCAGGTTGTGTAAACTGGGGTTTCATACTCTGTAGAGATAAATCTGCGAAAGACACACTGTTTGTCGGTAAAAGTCTAAAAACATTAGCCTGGAGCAGTAATATGAACGTGTACGGTGGGAACGAGCTACAGACAGGAGGCGTTAATATAAATGTATTGTTGTGATTTGGCCACAAGAGGCTGCTGTCGTCTTCCGTCACAGATTTTGGTTGGAGCTCATTGGTGGCGTTTTCAGAAGCTTCTAACAAATAAGGTGAGTATTTATTTCTTCTGTTAAAAATGAGGCCGAAAGAAAGTTTTATTTCCACTTGTATTTAGAATTTAAAAAATGTCCAACTATATATATTTTTGAATGAGCCATGAAGTAAGGTTTATGTCAGTTTTTATTTTAACTCTCTTCATGAACGTAAAAAGAAAGAAAACAAAACAAAACACGTATTGCACAACAGTGAAGCTACTCAAATATGACTACTCACATTAATTGCAGGTGGAGTGAATTAATCAGATAAACTTTCTGCTGAGATGCCCATCCATATATTTGTCATGTATATCTAAAAAGCAGGAGAATCATCTGGTTTTTTGGAAGTTTTTTTATTCTCTGTGTTTTTTTTTCTGTTTTGCAAAACAACAGAGATGAATGTTTTATTGTGCAGTTTGTGAGTGTGTGTGTGCATGGGTGGGTGGGTGGGTGTGTGGTATCAAATATCCCAGAGGCAATATGGAAAAAAAAAATCAATGAGACCTGTTTTTACTATGGAGAATTGGAGTTTTTACCTTAACCTGTTTGTAAAAAATTGTTATGGTATCACTAAAATCAAAAGCTCATACTGTAGGTCATTTAAATTGGTTCTACAGTGATTTAAAACATCTTAATAATTGTGAGATTGTGTTAAAGTCTATTAAGTTTCACATTGTTCTATTACTCAAATTGTTATGTCTTGTTCCACAACACAACCATGACAAGGCCAGATTATGAAAAGCTGTATCCTTATACTTGACAAAAACTGGTTTTAAATTGCTGGAGGCCTTTGCAGTGTCCTTTATATTGTGACTCTTGCTCATGACAATGGAGTTCTGTAACCTAAGGAATCTTGTCAGAAATCCCATGCATTTGGGGCATTATTCCTCATGCAAGAAACATTGAGCAACTCACTCCCTCGGAGAATAAGAAGTATTTCTGTAGCAGTCTGTTTAATTATTTATCATTTTGTTGTTGTTAAACCATCCTTCCCGAGTTTGCTGCATGGGAATTTGTACTCCAGGATCTGTAAGAATATTTGTTTTGGTTTTAGTCCATTGATTTTTTAATTTTTTTTTATGCAAGAATACCTGTATTTTTCTGTCCTTTTTTTTTTGTAGATTAATTTGTAATTCTTACTTGATAGAAAGATCTCGATTTTAAAAGGCAAACATAGCTATTTTAACTGTAAGCTTTATCAAAGAGGAAAGCTTTAAGCCTTGTTTTAAAAGTAGTTTGGGCGTGCTTCAAAGACTAAACTGGGAGCTTGTAAACTGTGACTGAATCAATACAATGTGTCTACTCATACTTAAGAGTCTGAAAAGGTGTGACTGTTGTCTTGTGTTTATGAAAGACTGAAAAAGAATTCCACAATTACAAAACTCCACTTCTCTCTGGCTTCAACTTCACAGTTACACACTAATTTGTGCACCAAAAATAATCATTAAAATATATTTGGGATTTTGGTTTTTATGTGACTACATGTAAAAAAAAATCTCATGTCAGGAGAGATAATAGAGACACGGTTTACCCTGAAGATTGTATTGGGTTAGACAAATTTAACAGTTGTGTCCCTCAGAATAATCAAAGTGTAATAACACATTATATGACTGAGTGGGTACATTGATTTGTTTGCTCAGAATTCTGGTGTGAGAGTTTGCAAAACATCAAGAAAGATGTGTTTTTTTTTTTTTCATCAAAGTAATAATTCCAGAATTTATTTTTTTTATGTTTGTTAAAATTTGAGAGCTAGAAATAAAATATGCATAAATGTAGAACAGTTCTATTAGGGATCACCATCTCCTGGCACTACAGGACTGTGCTGGTGCAGCTTGCAGAGAAAACTGGTCATTGTAAGGAGCAGCATTCTGCCTATGACCCTGGTCACAACTCGATGTGTAAGTGTGAAATCTAACTGAAAGGTGAGCAGCTGATGAAGCTGCAATACAAAAAGAATATAATTTCTCCCCCTCTTTCCAATTTTTTTCTAGATGCCCATCTCGCTCCTGTTTTCAGGGTTAATCCATTTGACAGGGCTGATTTCACAACTTCACTGAGTAGATAAATAAAGCTTTTAAAATCTGGAATTTTATGATGTATTCAGTTTCTGTGTTCTTCAGATTTAACTTTATTTGTGTCAGCTCTGCCTGACTGACAATTCTTTCTTTTTTGCTTGGAAATGCGGTGTTGTCCTGATGCTTGTTGATTCAGTTACCATAGCTACCATAGCTATGGTCCTCATTTTCTCCAAAAGGGTTCTACAACTTGAGCTGTAATCTAAAGTAAAGATGCCCGTCCCTCAGCAATGGTCTTGCTGAACTCTTTATGAACAAAAGAAAAATTACAGTGACAAACATGGACCCATTCAATGTGGACCATGGAAACAAGACTGGGAAAGCAACACAATGTGAGAGCAAGGTGAAGGCAACTGGCTCCTGTTATTGATGACTTAATGGATTTTGCTGAGGGAAATAATTACTATGATCATTTTAGTTTGCATTAAGAACTAAACAGAATTAAGAGAAAATATAAATGCTTCAGTTTGTCTGACTTATGTTTGAATGGTTTTTTTTCTTAAAAGGAGCACCATTTGAGATTTATTGAAGTTGACTTTTTTCCATAAAGTAGACTTGAACATTTAAAAAGTAGTTAAAATGATTGTAATTGATGAGGGACAAAGTTTTCTATTAAAAAGAGTTTAAATTCCAATCTGTCACATCTTAGGAAAACAGACAAACTGGAAAAACAGGAAAAATCCTTGGTGTCTTTTTAAACCCAGGCTTGTTGAAGACAAGGGCCAAAAAGCTGATTTTTATTCATTTTTATTTTTTTTGTGTGGGATACTCAACAAATACTGTGAAAAATAAATGTGGTCGCTTAATCTGCTGCTTGGAAAAGGACAACAGCCAGTCCAGCATGTTCAGGCCGCCCCCCTGCGAGGCGGCCCATGAGCCCGTCGATATGCTGGTTTGATGTTGGATGGAAAATTAGAACCCCCCACAACAAACGGAGGGCTGGAACAGAGAGACTGGAACAGAGACAGAGAGGATAGAAAGAGAACAACCATCGACAGATGGACTCTGTTGTGATTAAAGATGGCGTCAGTCTTCACTGCAGACTACGAAGGACTGTATCCGATCAGTAAAGAAGTGGTGGGAGTTGTCTGTGGTTCAGCTCATCAGAACCATGAAGAACACATTGTGGTACATCAGCAGGTATGATGACTGCGTTTGCAGGGATGAAAACCATAATGTTCCATTGTTTAGTGCATCAGTCTATTGTGTCTGGTAACGCTTTTTTATGTCAGTGCTATGCTGTTTGGTTGCATTCTTCCTCTTGTGGTAACAAATTGCTTCATTTGATTTGACCAGTGAATATATGTCTTGTAAACAGACAACTAATAATTATATGTGAAGATTTGACTTTATTATAAACCAGGCAGATTTCAAGCAATTCATCATTTGTCGTACATCTTAGCATAAACCATCATATAGCACCATAAGAAATGTAGGCCTTTTAATTAAGAATTTTCCCTTTTTGTGAATGCAGGTACACCAGAACAAGCATGATATTCAGCACGAACAAACTCAAAGTCTTCAAATTGCTAAATCCTCTGTGTCTAACACACTCTGAGACTTGTTAGGCATGATCTATTCAGCCTGGACAAAGGACAGCGACAGGACTCCAGAATAAATTTTCTGAAAGTCTATTGATATTAATATTTGGGTCATTTTCAGAATTTCCAACTACCCTGAAGTGGTCCAAAAAGCATGACATAGTTTTATAAAACCTTAATGTCTCAATCATTTTGGTAGCTGGTTCAGCTACTTTTAGTGTTTGCAGTTGAACCTTGCACCTTTTGCAATTTTCAGTTAAAAGTGTGTTACAGAAGACATAATTTCACTTATTGATTTTAAAGAAAGCTAGTTAAGAGAAATTAGAGCTCTGCTGCGAAAGATAAGAAAAAGAGCATTTCTTAAATTGTTTGTATGGGCTTTTGTTCATCAATGAGTCTTCAGCTGAGATAAGCTCAATTCACCCAAAACCTACAAGAAAATCTAAATCCACAGTGACAGGTGGAACAAAAGAGCCCTGAATGGTCTGAACTGGGAGACATGAAGTTGTCTTCTGTTATTCCTTCACTATAGTTATATCTTTGGGAGCGTGGGAACACTTTATTAGAATAAATGTTGGAAGGAAACCTATTTTCTACTACCTAGGGAGACATAAATTGTTTATTAGTCAGCAAACGAGTGATATAGTATTTGTACAAATGATGGACAAAGCATTCAAAAGAATTAACAGAAGTTTTTAGGAGTTTTTAAAAATACCAATGCTCAAAAGGCTTAATACACAGAAGACTTGCAATACATAAAGTTTTTGAATTTAAGAATGAATAGGCCTTTCTCTTGCAGTTAAATGTCTCAAAGAGAAACAGAGACTTTCACTAATTACGTTCGATGCCACGACCTTCCTATGGGCCACATTCTTTAAGGCCTCATTTCCAGTCAATAGAGATTACTTTTTAATGTAGTCTATAAACTGAATTGTTTCTAACTACAGTGTTCTACTGTGTGAAAGACTATTTTGTTCCCACTCATTGTCATTACATCAAGAACCTACATCCATTTCATAGCAATAAGCAAACCCATTAATAGCCATGTTTTTGGTAGTTATGTGTATTAGAAAAATTACTAGAAAATGATCTAATATCATGTATCCGATACGGCTTCATCGAATACATGATTTAAGCTGTAAATTAGTTTTAGGAAATTTCCACTGACTGTAGTTCTGGATCGTCAACTCTTGTAAATAGGAAGATTATAAAAGCAGAATAAACCAAAATCCACATTTTTAATTGAATGTGGCTGTTAGATTGATTATGGGCATAATCTCCTGAGTAATAATGGAAGTTACAGTAAAGGGGTTTGTTTTGATGATAATAAAATAAGATTGTATTTTTGAAACAGCTGGTTTTGAGTTTAACTAAATTTCCTGATTTAAGTATGAGTAATCAGTAAGTATGAGTAATCAGTTGGGCTCATTCACATGTCCTTGAAAAGCTCCATTTGTGTGCCTATGACCGACTGAAGACTAATTTGTGGGTTTACCTAATGGGTTGAACACACTCCCAAAGTAAAATGGGATTGTTCTGTGACTAGTTGTTGACTTTTCACCTGTACTGAAGTACTTAAATTTGAAGCAAATTGTTTCTATCACTTTTGTATTATTTCCACTAAGCAGTACAGCATGAGAAAGCATGGCTTGGCAAGCTATATTTTCTATATTTTCCATTTCAAGATGGAAATTGAGAAACCAACCTATACCATATTTTTACTGGGCCTCCTTTAGTTGTAGGTCCATAGGACAATTGTACAGTACACTCAAAGTGGCACTATTAGCATAAAACACAAGAAAATGTATTGATTGATGCACTGACCTGTGCCTCACTGCTTAGTGGAAACAAGGCATTTATCAACAAAAAGCCCACAAAGAAAGATCCTTACCCCATGATGTGCTTTGAATACAACTTGCCAAGAAACACAAAAGATGGGCTTCTGAAGAGAATTAACATCACTTCTGAGAGACAATCTCATTTTAGGTTTTACAAAACAACTTAGTCTTTTTATGGCTGATGAAAATGCAACTGTATATGACATCATTGTTTTAACATGCCTGCCTGCATTCACAATGTAACAGAAATTTGCCTCATGAAAATATGCCCTTTATGGTGCTTCATGGATGCAGATTATTCTTGTCCTGCAAGAATAATAACAGCCCCAGATCTGCGCTTATTCTGAATATGACACTAGAATCCCACTTTGAAGATGTGTGGTGTTTAAAAAAAGCTGTGACAATTAATGTATCACCCAATTTAATGTATAATGTTTATGTTTTCACAAGTTTTTGTCCATATTTACTCTCTGAGACATAATTTGTTTAAATGTAAAAAATAATGATTTGGCAGCTGCACACATAATTAAGTATACCATCATGGGTTTTAGAAATGAGGTGGTTAAAAACTACTCTAATTGGTTTTCAAATCAGCTGCAAAACATCCCCAGGGCAGGTACAAATTCATGCATGATTGGCACAAAATGCAGTAAATGACTGCTGCTTTGTGCTGAAAATTACCAAAACTGCACAAAGAAGGAACAGAACGACCAGAATCTGCTTGGAAACTCCTTGAGTTTTTATTGTTTGTGAGTCTGTTTTCTTGTGCTCATTTAGCTTTTGCTTGTTTATTTTCATAATCCGAAAATTATTCTTTGCAGTTCATCAGAACATAGAAACATTTTTCTCAATGTTGTCCTAAAATTATTTAAAATACTGTTGTTCAGTGTTGTTATGTACTGTAAAGTAAAGTTTTGACTATTGCGTCTTTGCTGCGTTACGTGATTATGTGTCCAATTGCATTAATAATGACAAAACAGATAACAACAAGTGCTGTGAAATGTTATATTCATATATCTTGCTTGAAATTCAATATCACTTTTGACATGTAATGAACATTTTTAAGTAATCTTTTTCTGCCATTGCATATTCTAGCTCTGAAGTTATAGAAAAGTCCAGTCTTTAATTTGAGAATATTTGATCACTGATCCATTTTAAGTAATGACTGTTTTTAACAAGTGCCATAGAGTTGGTGCTTGTGACCAAGGAGGTTAAAGTGGCTTAAACAGATGTTTTTTTTCTACTTGACCTTTGTGATGCTTTTACTTTGTCTGTGTGTCGGCTCCCTGTTAACATTTACATGTATTTCTTTTGAAACTTTTAGTTTGGTTGAATCTTTCTTTTGCTCTTGTAGATGTGCAATTTTATCCCAATCAATTTCTGCACTTCCCAATAGATGTCTTTTTAATCCTCATTTCCGACAGCTGCAAGCACTTTCATTCTTCTCTGCATCCTTCCGTCTCAGCCGGGGCCATTTGGCACCGTTTGCATGTTCTCAGTCATTTGCTGGAGGTAGTTAATGATTTGAGGTTATTGGAATCCAATTTACAAACAAGCAAAAAAAAAAAAAAGAAAAAGATGGAATAATCTGTGAATTAGGTGATAATTACATTTAGGGGAGCTCTTCACCATACCATAGGTCTTGGTTTTCTGATGTTTGAAATATTTTGAAATAATTATGAGAAGTGTGCATTATTGAGTAAAGTTACACAAGTCATGGATATGTAGACTTGCAGGTATGCTCCAATCAAATGTAATATGTTTAGTAGCTTTCATTAGATGTCAGAATTGGCATTGAAAGTGTAAGCAAATATAATAAACTATGAACATTTTCCCTTTAATTGTAGAAGTGTGAAGTTGGACAGATATCCTCAGAAAATGACTTTCTTTTTTACCACATACTTACATCTACTCTAAATGCAGTGAAGAATTTAATCCATATGTGTATAGAAAACTCTGTTAGTGAAGCTTTATATCAGCAGGGGGCAGCAACCTACTTTATCACCATTTTCGTGTGAAACATCAAGAGGTAATAGTTATGCTCTAAGTACTGTGGAAACATTTAACATTGGCTTGTGCAAACTGAATTTTTGTTTTTTATCTTTCAGGAAGAATTGGACTGCACAGATAGACTCACACACCATTATTCTAGTCCAGTCAGTTCTTTCCTTTTCTGGGAAATTAGACTTGCTTTCTTATTATTGCAGGTTAATGCATTAAATAAGATTACAATGGAATCGGCGATGATAGGATTCAGACCTGGAGGATGCATGAGGATGACAATCAAACTCAAGGTAAAACATTTACACTCAAATTAGAATTTTCTCTATTCTCATCGTGGGGACATTTAATCAAACTGAAAACACACTAAGAACCACACTGAGTCATGCAAGTAAAAGATTTATCTTTTGTTTCTTTTGAGATAAAGTTCTTTGAAGTTGACACAGTGCTACACAGATTGACTCTTGGGATTATTTGCCTTATTTCCATTCTTAAATGGAAAGACCAGTTATAATACTGGTACTAAACTGTTGCAATAGGTGAAAAGGTAGTGTGTGTGTTTAGCCTGGAGGAACCTGTAACAATAGGATACTTTTCATGATTCCTATTGCTCGTATAAATATTTAAAATCCTGTGCACAGCTCACACTGTAACATGTTTCCAGGTGTGAGCAGGCATTGCAGTTGATGTGATGAGATGGAGTGTGAAATGTGGACTCCTGTTCCCGCTGCTCTTTTTAAGTCGTTCCACTGAATAATGTGATCTGAGACGTTTTCATGTTTTTGTGATGTTTCATCAGCCTTTCATGTTGGATTCAGTAAAACGATTTGACTGCTTGGCGCCTGCCTGATATCAAAGAACAGAAACAGCCTTCTAATCCTACATTTGCTCTTCTGGTCTTTGTATTATAAAGTCATCACAGAAATGACAGGATCAAGTGCATCTAAGAAGCCCGGCAATATTTTAAAACGTACTGTTGAACTGAAACAGTCGTTCAAATTGTCCCTTCCTCTAAAGCTGGTTCTCATGTAAACCAGTTATTGTAGCGTTGTGTGATTCTTTTTCTTTCAAGTGTGCAAATATCTATTTTAAATGGCATAACGTGGATTAAATTTTTACACTACTTAGTGTTGTTTATAAGACTAAACACAACTTGTATAGGACATGTTTTTAGAATATGCCATTTTTTGTGGAAAATGTGAGCTGGAAAAAGAAGCAGCTCTGCTTTGCTTTGATGTTTGTAACACATTAATAGCAGTGTAGGGTTTTATATTGTTTGCATTTGAGATGGTCATTTAGAAAACCTATGATTTTTGTTTCTGTAACCTTCTCTATTGTTGTAGAGTACACATTGCAAATTGAAATGAAAGCAAATTGTCTATGAGATTAGTCTTTTTGAATCTCTACATTTACATTTCCTTGTTGAAAAAAACTTGACAAAGGGAGCTTGATTGCAGCACATAACAGGAAACGAGATTGCCACCACTGGAAGCCGATTGAAGGGATCAAGGCACCTTTGAAAGACGTAATCGGTGAAGTTATCTGATGCATGTTGTGGCTAGAATGAACACCTTGAATGCTTCTGAAACAATCTGCTGTCCAACCTGTTTGGCCAACCTCCTGGCCCCCCAAAAAACTCCCTAACAGATTTTTATGTTAGTGCTTCATTTGCAACTATAAAACGGAAAGAATTCACATTTCATCTTATTAATGTAACATTTCAACATATTACACAAATGACAATTAGATAAAATGTAGACTGAATACTGCCACGTCTTGTTATTTTCACATAAAGATATTTCAAGAATAGATTCGATTGAATATTAATTTGTATCACAAGTTTTAACCGCAAAAGTCGCTTAAGACAAATGGCTGTGATAGAATCAAAATAGATCCAAATTTAATTCAGACATATCCAAATTTATATGTCTGAAAAAATATAATCATAAAGTCAACATGATCTAAGTCAGATTCAAATCAAACTAGGTAATTCAGCTAATTCAAACTGCATTACAATACAGACAATTTTTGATGCCAGTTATCACTCAGACCTCCCACAGATTACTGATTCCCTCATCCTGAGATTAATGTCTTCTGATCACAAAAAAGGTTATATGTCATTTGTTGAATATCTCATTTTTATTTAGCTATTTTTGTGTAAAGTGGTTATAACCTTTTATAGGTATTATAGCTTAGGTTCATAAACTGTTCAGGTTAAAAATGTTCCAGCCATCCTGACCTTTTGCCTACATACATGGGCTTGAGATTGTTAACAATTCTTTTCATGCTGATTTATTCTGGCATACAACCGTTTTAGGACCTTTGACAACATACCTGCAGGTACCATTACAGATTACAATCTTCAGAGTTAGAAAGTTATGAGGGAACTCTGACAAAGACTGTGTATTTTTGTTGCATTTTATGAAAATTTGAGTTTAAACTAAATCTAAGCTCTGTGTGCTCTTTTTGTATTTAAAGGACAAAAAAGTAGCATTTTAATACTTGCAGACTGATTCACAACACCATCATTTCTAAATGATATTTTAATAACATTTGAAAACTTGTTTATAATAGCTTTTCTTGCACTTTTGATTCGGTTCTCTATTTATGTAGAAATGCTAGTTTTAACACTAAAAGCCAGAGAGAGAGAGAATAAAGGGGGGGAAATAAGTGTGCCACATGAAGCAGAACATTTCAGAGGCAGTTTGTGCAGTGAACAGACGAGGCGCTGTGCATGCTCTGCTGTGCAGCCTCAGCTCCGCGCAGACATGAGAGACAGCCACGGAGAGGAGAGCGGACTGTCCTCTTTGTTGTTGGTAAAGTCCTGCGCGTCCTAACCATGACACCGCGGGCAGACACTGGTGTCGCTCCAGCTGCCCGATGCGCACGTAAGCGGCCGGAGGATCTCCACCGGTTAAGTATCTGTCACTTTTGTCTCTTCTGTCTGTCCTCCGCTTAGAAATTGGAAATTGCGGTACTCGGTGGAAATAGACCCATCGCTTGGCAGCTTGTGATATAAACCTGTTCAGAAATCGGTGCGGGATACCCGCGGTGCTGGTGGGGGGACAGTTGTGGGCGGCTTGTAGCGCGTTGAGTTTGGCGGCCACGGCGCTGATATTAATAGTGTGACAAAGTTGTTGCACTTGTCGGTGGGCTGCTGAAAGGCCTGGGTCTCTCTCTCTCTCTCTCTCTCTCTCTCTCTGTGTGTATGTATGGAGTTTGTTTCTGGCTCCCCTCCCCCACTCTCCGCTGCTGTTCCTGCTCATTCAGGAGAGGCCAAGACGTGAACGTGATGAGAGGCTCACCTCAAGATACAGTTGCAGAGCAAAATGACATTTCCCCGCGATCGACTTAGGCTTGATTCAGTGTAAATGCACACATGCATCTGCAATCGCAGCCACTGTAACCCCAATGCTTGGGCTTCACAGGTAGAGGGGTGCGATCAGAGGTGATGGATCCGTCACCATTTACCTCCAGCTGTCATCCCCCGCACATTGGGATTGGCTATTCCTGCACATCTGGCCGCACGCACGGTGCACGTGCTGCTCACACTTCAGCACTGGGCGGCATTTGATTACAGAACAGCCGGTTTTGTCTTTTGTTCAATCAGGATAAATGATTTGTGTATGTATTGGATTAGACAGAGAGTGGGCGTGCCCTAAAGGGAAGGGTACTGGCAACCAAGAAAGAAATACTTCTCATATAATCACAGTGAGAGAGTGTGGGTGCCAGCCTTTTTATAAAATCCAAATAATCATCATTTTTAGTCCAATTTTCCAATTTGAGTCAACAAGTGCCTCGAGCTATAAATACGGAAGTAATTTACACAGAAAATGTAAAATTAAGACAAGGTTAAATGTCAAGTTTTTTTTTTTTCTTTTCTTTTTTTTTTACTAGGATTTGGATCTGCCAGCAAACTGTCAAAAAATAAATAAATACTGGCTTTGGCACGGATATGTGAATTTATCCAGTCAGCTGTGGCTACATTAAACCTTAAATTAAATACAGAAGCCATATCTCGACAGCTTAGTCATAAGCTGCTCAAGCTCCAGCCAAGAAATGCTCTATGAATACATGAGGAGCAAAATGTGTCCTTGAAAAATGCGTTTGCTAAAATAATTTTGAGTGTGGTGCTCTGCAGATGATTCTACCATTAGACCAATAGCAGAGGGATTAATTAAAATTAGAACATGGAATGAGGATCGATACAGTAACCCATCAAAAGTCTTCCTCACTTTTTCTAACTGTAAAAGATACTGAGGGTGTTTAATTATTTAGCTCAAAATATAAATCCCTTAGAGAACTTAGCTGATGTTTTAATCGTGTTTTAAATTAGGTTTGGAAAGGTGTGGGAAGTAACGATATGTCCTGTGCATATAAATCAGTTACATTCATGCTGCCGAATAAAAAAATCCATCTTATCTATTGAACCACATAAGAAGCCAGAAGTGTTTAGACTTGAGTTTCTTATTGGTTTTTCTCGTTGTCTGTTAGGTATTTTTGTAGCTTAATCATACCTAAATGTTTCAGATCCTGACACAAATTTTAAATCAGACAAATATAATCGGGATACATAATCGAGTTTACAAATTATGGTTTCATTTCTTAAGGGAAATGCTATTCAAACCAACCTGGCCCTATCAGACAAAGAATTCATCCTGCTAATTCAGGCATTTACCACCTTTTTATGGAAAGCTGAGTTAAATTTGACTTAGTTTTCCATAAACCTGTAGTACGAACAGATTTATTCCCAGAAGTGGCTGGTTTACCAAAAGTACTCCACGAGTTCCCAGACCAAAACTAAAGATTTCACAAAAGAGACATTGATATCCCCCAAGACTTTCAGGAAAATATTTTGTGGACTGATCAGACAAAAGTCAAAATTAAAAAAAAAAAGTAATGTCTTTGTAAAACAAATACAGCATTTCAGAAAATTCTGCTCAGAGCCATTCCCAGTTGCTGTGAGAAAATCTTGGGGTATTTTCTGCTTCAGAGTTAATTTTTGTTTGCTGTAGTGAAACATGAATTATGATACATTAGAAAATCTTGAAAAAGGATTTCCAGCCTTCAGTTTGTCACTTTAGGCTCAGTGGCACTTCGATTATGCAGCAGAAAAGAACACCACCAAGTCCACATCTTTCTCAAAAAAGGTTTTGTAGTGGCCTGGTTTGATGCTCATAAGTTATGAGCATCAAAAGTTTGATGCTGTCAGTTGTTTAAGTTGTTTGACGATCTGAAAGATTTGAAAAAAAAAAAAAAAAAAAAATCTTTAAAGTTCCAAATACTTCTTCACAGTACAGTACTTAGCATTACTTAACAGCTCTTGAAACAATTTTTCAAGTTTTCAGTATACAAAACTTGTTCACCTAGAAAGCTTCTCTACATTTTTCCTTTCACTTTTTTCAGACCTGAGGTGAAATAGACTTGTACAACATGGAAAGATTTTATTTTCCACAATGTTCAAGTTAGAAGATGACTGGCCAAAATCTGGACATGACTTTGCAAATGTTATCTGAGGCCTGTGGAGGAAAAATGTGTCATCACAGGCCTCATTTGCTTTCACTAATGAGGTGGAAGCCAATGAAAGTTGAAGACAGTTTCTCTTCAAATTTCTTTTTGGCTGAAGCTTGGGTTGAGCAGGACAGACAAAACAAGTGGTGAGAACTTTTTTTGCTGACAGAAAGGAAAATAGTTGTAAATATTATTGCTACCTTGGGACAGTGTAAATTATTTGCCCAGCACATTATTAAACTAATTGAGATTCATATTGCTTTCCAAGTCTTTTCATACAATATGCTCAGAATACTGTGTATGCATGTCTGATAATTCCATTTATGAATTGCTGATTTAGCATTAGTCTCAGAATGAACCTTTGTGCGAGTGTGCACCAATGGTCTGCCTTCGTCGTCATGTGAGCTGCCTCTCATTATATATTTTTCCTCCTTGCAGGAGCTTTTTCAGAGAAGCATAACTAGAATACTGGATCCAACAGTTGTGCAGCGTGGGCACCGCAGGGTTCATGGATGCTGGGACTATGAGCATCAGCGACCAAAGGGGCTTCATCTCAGACCTGGGAGGCAGCTTCACTGAGGATGCTCCCAGACCTCCAGTTCCCGGGGAGGAAGGAGAGCTGGTGTGCGGTAACGGTCGCCAATTATGCAACATCACCTTCTCCTCCAAGAATGAGGGTGCCAAATGTGAGGCGTCTGTGGCCACGCCCAGGCGGTCAGACCTGGATCTGGGTTTCGAGCCAGAGGGCAGTGCTTCTCCAACACCACCCTACTTAAAATGGGCAGAGTCCCTTCATTCTCTCCTGGATGACCAGGACGGCATCCTTCTGTTCGGGAAATTTCTCAGGCAAGAGGACTGCGCGGACATGCTGGACTTCTGGTTTGCGTGCAGTGGCTTTCGCAAACTGGAAGCCAGCGAGGGGAACGAGGAGAAGAAAGTAAAGCTGGCGAAAGCCATCTATAAAAAGTACATCCAGGACAACAATGGAATTGTCTCCAGACAAATCAAACCAGCTACCAAGTCTTTCATCAGAGATTGTTTGATGAGGCTTCACATTGATCCTGCGATGTTTGACCAGGCTCAGACCGAGATACAGAGCAGGATGGAGGAAAACACTTATCCTTTGTTCCTTAAATCTGACATATATTTGGAATACACACGGACAGGAGGAGAGAGTCCCAAGCTGTGCAATGACCGGAGCTCTGTTTCTGGGAATGAAAAGGGACTGTCAGGGTATTTACCAACTCTAAATGAATATGAGGGGCCAGAGGAGACCGAGCGTGACCTGACCCCAAGCAGCCAGCTCACTCATAAGCTGTTGATGGAGACGGTACCGCAGCAAGTTGCCAGCAGTGCAAAATTCCAGGACAGCCAGGAGTACAGGTAAATCCTCCCAGGCATCTTAAGAAAAAAAGCTTTGCCTCAGCTCAAACTGTGCACTGTTTCCCCTCCAAACTGCTGAATTAGAAATAAAGCTGAAACCCCAAACCAGCATGAAGTTGGAGATGAAAACACTATGTGAGTGTAGCGCAAGAGACAGCAGAGTTGATGTTGTGTGAAGTGGAGCATCTCCACCTCAAGTGGGGAGGATATGTCGGAAGTTGAATAGGTTACTATAGCTGCTGTTTAGAGTTTGAAACGTAAAATCATTATTTTTCTTTGTGCGTGTGGAGACTCTGGGAATTATGTTTTCTTTTTAGTTTTTTCCAAGACCTGGCCAGGTATTGATGGGAAGGCATTCAAGCTGATTTTATTTACATTCGTATTTTGGATAATCCTTGACCCCTATTTTTCTATTTTTCCCTTCAGCACGGGGCTAATTTTTTTTTTTAAAGAAAAGTTTTTTCATAGTTTACAGTAAATGGTCTATTTTTCTCAGACAATTTGATTTTTATAAAGCTAGTCTTTTTTTTTAAAGCCCTAATCTGCAGATCTACAAAAAACCTGCAGAGCATTCTCTGTCTCGCTTCCTCTTTCTCTTTCTATTACCTATACATGCTGTTTTAACCATTTGTGAGCATAGCAGCAAATTTAGCACAAGAGATGAGACAATACACAATATTGAGTTCACAAGAAATATTTTTCCTGTTGACCCACAAATCACAGACTGTCTTTTAAACTGTCTGAAATCAATTGAATATTATGTAACTCTGGCTTGTCTAGTCTATGTATTCTGGTTTGCATGCTTTCTACAGTTGTTCTAATGTGAAAATACTTCTTTTCAGGTTTTCATCACTAGAAAAAAAGGTTTTATGAATCTTAAATTGTGTATTAAAGATAATCTATTCAGTAGGGAACTATCAATAGATTATAAAATGGAATACAGGTTCACTAAAAAGTGACGGCAGCATCATTTGGAATTTTTCTTTTTTGGTTAGCCAGTTGCAGTGCTCTCCCAGATTTTAGACATAGTTTGAATATTTTGTTTTTTCACTTTTTTTCTTTACTGTAAACCCAAAATACTGCCACATAAGTAATATAAAATCTTATTATTAGCTTCTATTGAATGAGTCCATCGAAACGCAATGCAACAACTAAAGAACAACTTACTTTCATACTTCAAAATAAGATTCTTCATATCAAAGTACACAAGACAAACTCATTGTCAAAGCAAGTAGATAGTAGGTGCTTCAAAAGTAGTATTTGATTAGAAATAATTATAACATTTTGAAATTGAGGTACTTTGTTCCTCCTACATAAAAATAGGTTTTCTTGTGCCAGGAGTCTTCATCTCCAGGCCTGTGTCCTGCAACTTTTAGATATCTGCCTCTACACACAAAATCAAACAATGAGGTCATTAGGCTCTGGATATCTTGTCTTCAAACTGAGGAGGTGATTCAGCCTTTTGACTGAGGAGTGTTGGAGCAGGCACACATGTAAAAGATGCAGAACACCTACCAACCAACTCGCAGCGTTAACTTGAGCAATGCATACACTGAGCACTAAGCTCTGTGATCTTAAATCTCTTTGTTCACATCTATTTTATGGTTTAACTTCAAGCAAAGTTGTCCAGCAAAATCTTTAACTTATTATCTGACGACATCAGATTCTGCTGGGATTTCATAGATCAAATAAACTCTTGAGGATCATATGTTCCCTCTGCACTTTATGGTTTTCTGCTGCTTCCTTAATCGTGTTTGCTTTGATATGCTTCACAAGTGTTTCTCAAGCCCGAATTTGTCATGAGAGATCACAATTTGTGAAGAATAGTTGTAGCTCATGGAACTAAAGGATCACCTAAAAGTGTAAATTGTTTAGATAGCTCAAACTCCTCTGATGTTTTTGTAGTCTCTTAATAATCTTACACTTATGTTGACATTGCCCTTTTCATTGCTATTCTTAGCTTGAATGAAGAACATGTGTTCACTTTGCTGTTTCTTCTATTCCTTGTGTCTTTTTAACCTATAACGGAAATGTTAAATTTGCTTTTAATTTAATGCCCAGGTGAAGATTCAATGAAAGATGCATCTTTTTGAGCCCTTATCGATTGCTTTGTTGCAGGATGCCACTGTTATCCATAATTTAAAGTAGAATACCTTTAAATCCCCTGAAGGACATGCAGGAATAATGCAACACCACAAGCCTGTCATGGCTGAATGTAGTAATATATACTCCATTATTTATTTATTCATGTAAATGAGTGCCTTCTGGTAATTAAAATTGGACAGAGGCCCATCCTAATGGTCTGTAATGCTTTTGACGTATTATGAGGGCATTGTTGCAGGATGCCACTGTTTGCTGTGGCATCCTGCAGTGAAGACCACTGAAGGCTTGCCCCAACATGGAAAAGCATCCAAGTTATTTTCTGTATGATGTGTGATGAGACGCTAGTTGTTTTGTGTGAAAAAATACATTTCTTCAAAATTACTTAAAATTTATTACAAACAGAAATATGTCTCTTTAAGAGAAAGTCTTACTGCTAGAGAGAAGATGGATGATGTTACCATCAGAACCAAGAGAAAAAAAAAATTAATTTAAACCTATCATTGAAAACAATTGTATCCTGTGGTTAAGTAAAAAAGCCCAGCTGTTACAAGAAGGATCCTAATTTGATGGCAGCTATTATCCGTTTCTCTACAATGCGACTCTGCAAGAAAATAATTTAAGTTGCGTCACAGTCGCACACTACACAGACGTTCCCACTGCTCCAGTGCTGTGATGAGAGATAGGAACTCACATCAGCTGACAGACAGACGATACCTTCCAGATAAAACTCTCTCTGTGACAGCAACGTGGTGCACAGTGCTGCACTCAGGAGCAGACTCAGAACAAATCCCAATTACAATTTGCTCTGTTGAAATACAATAAATGAACGGAAATTAGATATTCCCTGGGCCACATGGCTGCATGTTTCAGTCACAATTTTGAGCTAAACTGTGGTCCTTCTGAATGTCATTGCATTCCCCACTACAACCGTATACTTTTTAGTGTGGATATCTGCAAATTACAAATGCTTATTTATGCAAGAAGGAATTTTGAAATCTTAACCAGGGGCAATTTTATGGAAATCAGTGTTTAAAATAGTCTGAAATGCAGAAATAAGAGTGCTTTTAAAAAAGAAGAAATCTGCAGAGCTATTACAGAGATTTCAGTCATATGCATGTAAAGATCTGAATGGCAAACAACAAACAGCAGGAATTAATGTGTGAGTGAAGTAGTTTTTGTGCTGATTGTCACATAACTATTTCAGCAGTCAAGCATTTGGCTCAAATTACAAAAAGACATGCTTCATTTTTAAATAGCCTCTTAACACTACCTGTTGGGGTTTTTTTGTGAACGTAAATTATTACAGCAGTTGTGTCAGATCCCCTTTAGAGAGTGGCCACAGAAGACATTAAAAAGTCTCTCAGATCAGTGTTAAGAAATGAAATGACTTGAAAGAGAATGGCGTTTATGTTAACGTTTGGGAGGAGTTTATATTAAATAAAAACGGTTGAAATTTGTTCAAATTCTAGTGGTTGTGCATTTCAAAGATGTGCCTACAAGCCTTTTGTGATTCAGACATAGAATAATAATAAGAAAAATCCAATGAGTTTCTGTTTGATTTGTGTTCAATTTCTTATCTGCTGAAAGGACTGCAGTAATTAATTCTACTGAAGTAATTTTAAATGCAAACTCTGTGTTTAGCCTTTCATCAGCATGGCAACATTAATGTACTATCAGGGTTTGATGTTTTCTTTAGAAGGGGCATTGAACTTACGTAACTGTACCCTAACATATTCAGACTTTTACAAAGTGCTTTGAATGAGTTTTACATTACCAAAAAGATCATCTTTATATTCACCATGGTCTCACTGACAGCGTTTGTGAACAAAAAAATAACAACAGCCTGTGTTGACTTGTTGTTTCACTGCACATCCATGTTTCTGTACAGTTCTCAAATATTTCAAAAATGTATTTCAGACAAAATTCAAAAACGAGGTCAAACCTTGTAGTTAGGTTTATATATGAGTAATTCAGATTCTTTGTTTTCTGTCAGCACTTGTTGAATGGTGGCAATTTTTTTTGTCTGTAATCAAGTTCATTTGCTGAAAAGACAAACAACTCCAAGTGCACACTGGAAGAGTTGGGATAAACAATTTTAAATGTTATGATAATGGCTTAAATTATTAATTTCTACATTGTCTGAACGTTCACGTGAGTCTGAGATTTTTTTTAAGGGTGAAACCGTTTTAATTAACTGAAATGGAGGGAAATTTAAGCTTTACTAATGGGCATGTGACAGATATACAATTATTAAGGTATAGGTTTCTTAACCTTAGAAACTCCATCATACCTCTCATAGAGTTCAGCCATGAGAATTCAGCCAGCTGAATTCAGACTGCTACACTTTTCTCTAGCTTAGAAGAAGAATACATTTGCCTTTTTAGAAATTGTCACACCGTTCCAACCCTTTATATATCTCTCTGTGTATCTGAGCATAAACTATTTGGGCCTTCTGAACAGGTACACACCCTTATTCATTGAATTTTTAGCTCAGCTAAATAACTAGGTTTCACTCAAAGATATTGTACTGCTCCCTCTAAGGAGGTGACGATGCTTTGGTTTATACTATGTCTTACGAGGAGGAGGGCAAAGAAAAAACAAAGAAGAAAGTGATTCCTAACAGAATAACGATGTAGGTTTTGTATCCTTGTTGTCCCTAAAAGGTAAATTATCCTCACTAACAGTGTGGATTAGGTCACTACTCATTGTCTTTCTAAAAAATAAGCATTGTTGTTGCTGCTTCTACTTAAAATATGATTTGTCTTTTTCTGAATCTGTGTGTTTGGTACCGCACTCTCACTTGAATTGGTACTGTTAATCCCAGCACAAAGTCAGTGCAGTCACATAGACGGCGCATGGACGTTCACAGAGAGTAACAACAAATCTAGTGGCCGCATACGGATAACGAATTTATGCCACATAGGCCTCTCTGAGTTGATAGTGAAGCAGACTGAAAGATTTGAAATAGACCTTATTAATGTGGCGCTGTTCTAAAGCTAATTGGGAAGCTACTTTGTTAACATGCAGCTGTTGGATACCTGAGCAGTTGTAGAAAAGTACTTTTGAAATAGCAGTAGTTAGCTTATGCTATGTGTGTTTGTTAGAACTTTTTCTGTAACCAGCCTGCCACCATGAAACTAGTATTTGTTTCAAAAGGCAATCATGTCATGAGAATCTCACCTACCTCCTTACAACTCATCTGACCTGAAGTATTCACATGCACATTAAACCCTATAATATTTCACTCAGCCATTTTGTGCCAAGACGTATCAGCTTTATTTTATTGTTGGGATCACTATACATTTGATGCCTGACAAGATTTAAAGCCTGTCCTGGTTTTTACTGGTATGTATGGAGATTGGTATAATTATTTACTAAATACTTACTTACCAAGTCAAATGCTGAGTTTTCTTAATTTTCTTTCACAAAGTTATTATTTTTTCTACATATAAAGACTGCAACATTTACAATAATTACAACTGCATTATTTAGTTGTCATGCACCTTCACTATCCCAGTTCCGTAAATTATTCTGTTAAATGTTGGCGCTAATGGAAATCTGTTTGTCATTAAGGTTTCATTAGAACTCTTGGTGCTTCTGTATTCCAAGCAGGGAGAAGGTTTGGGGTAAATGCTTTGGGGAATTCCTATTTGAATAAAGAATAATGATGCCCAACATTTATAATTCATGTGCGCACAGCCCTTTAAGAAGTCTGTTCAGCTGAGTTGGTGATGTTGATTGGTGTCAAAAAAGTGTCAATCTTTTTGTTGATGTGTACCAACTTGAAATCTCTCCTTCACATTTTAGATTTTATTTAACTTTTATTAAATATTACATAATGATAACAGAATGTGGAAGAGTTTATCGATAAATTTGAGGTTAAGGATTGGTCTTACCATCTGCATATCTTTCTTGAGTAAAAAAAATAACAGCCATGAGATAATCAAAGGCTGAAGTTTGGCTCAAGTTTAGCAAAAGGCCTGAAATCGAAAAGAAATAACATGTAAGAGAAAAGTAAAAAACTCAATTAATTGCTGTGCAGGAGCTGTTACAATGAAAAAGGGATGCACAACCTGCAAACCACAACGGACAAGAAATTTGAGCAAACGTTTCACAATGTTTTAAGAGACTGACAAATATATGGATGAGATTCTTCACATAAAACCTTTTATTGTTGACTATATTTTTTAGTCGTGTGGCTTTCTATCGTGTTACCTTCATGACAAACAAGATTGTTTTTCAACCAGATTTATTCTGGTAAATCTGGTTGAAAAATAAATCTGGTTGAAAAACAATCTTGTTAAAAGTCAATAAAACAAGAAGACCATTTAATGAATACCTACATTAAGATGACTAAGCTACCAAACTTGGGCAAGAAATTAAGCACATTTAAAACAAATATTGAGATTTATTTAGTGTAATGTCATTGCTTTTCGTAATTTAATTATTTTTTCTCATTTCCATTTGCAGGCATGGACCGTGTCGAGAATCCATCAACCCGTACTACGTCAACATTGGTCATGTTCTGGCCCCAGCCACCAGTGCCAATGACAGCGAGCAGCAGAGCATATCCAGTGACGCAGAGACACTTTCGCTCACAGACTGCAGTGTGTATGTATCTTCTCACCACACAGAAAACACAGTTTTGCCATTTGTTATATCATGGCAGGCTTAAACACTTTCTGACTCAGCAGTTTTAACAATAAAAGTTTCCTGGACTGAACTCAAAATGTGTAGCGAAATTAATACAGTTAAATGTTTATTTGGCTGGACAATTGGACCAACTTGTCGAATATAAAGTATTAGCTAAATATTTCTTTTCCATAACCTTCCCTTGCAAGTTGGAGCCCTAACTCAGTGTTTTATGTGGCATCAATTAAAAAAACTTTGATTTCAGTGTCTGATTATGAGTCACCATGTTGCTAAAATGAAGATTTGAAAAATGCTTTAGGTGCAGTGTGACTCTGTGGAATTGAACTGGAGCCTTCAAAGTGTGCACAGCTGGTCTCCCCAAAAAATGTGTGAAGCGGCTTGGATTAAAAGCTGCGATCAGCTAATTGGTCCTAAGCATTCAGCACAGGATACTGTGAAAACCTCAGTGACAGTTTCTACAAACTCATACATGTAAAACATGTTGCTGTGATCTGCCTGACCACTTGTGATGCAGAACGAATGGCCATAATGCTGCAATAATCCCTCTCATGCTGCACAGGATAACAAAGGCACTTTTGGGTGTTTGTTTCAGAAGGAAAATTCTGTGTGAAGCGTTCAGCTTCAAAGCTGCCTCTGTTGTTTATTCATGAGGATGATTTATGAAAATATCTTTGTTGTTCATTCCAGAAATGGTGTTCCACCGTACCGATACCGCAAACAGCATCGCCGGGAGATGCATGAGAGTGCCAAAGCAAATGGGCGAGTGCCACTACCTCATTTTCCAGTGAGTTATTCATGGGATATTTCCCTTCCACCTCGCTCTCCGCCTCTACACCTCTCTCTTTGTAACTGTCTGTCTCTGCTTATTTCTTCTCTGCTCTGCCATTGGAAATGTGCATATTTTAGTTCAGCTGTGTTACAGCGCCTGTGATGGAGTATAAGAATAGCTGATGGTGAAAGAGAAGGCTGTCTAAATGCAGCTTGATGCCTTCCTAAGTTGTGCGCGCCGAAGCCTAGCAGACATGAAACCTCCCCTGTGACAGCCCGATGCCTCTCTCTGCAGCTTTATGCTGTCGCTTGGTAGGAAAGCCCTGGCCCTAATTAGGCCTTGGAGTAAAGAGTCCAATTAAAAAGCCACACATGGCACCCTACTGTCCTTAGTGTGAATTTACTATGCAGTGGGCTGCATGATGCTCACATCACCTTGCTTAAACAAATATCTTATTTTTAATGTCCTTTTGTAAAGAAAGTTGTTCTGTGAACCCATGTTAGCAGCTAGCAAAAGAGGAAATCCACTTATTTAAGAGATTACGGTAGATATAAAGCCTAAATAACCTGTTAATGTCAGGTTCATTTTGACATATCAGGCCAAAAAAGGTAGTTTGCAAACTTTTCCCAGCTTTGTTATATAAAAAAAATCTAAATGGAAAAACTGCTGCATTAATCTGACTGAATAAATGCACAGAGTATTAAACTAATACTTTGCTCAAAACACTTAATTTAATATTCAAAATTCTATTTTTTTTGACAATATTTGTCCACTTTTGAAATGTAAACTGTAACAAAAAAGATTACTTTTGTACAAGAACAGAAAAGCAAAGCAGAGAAATCTAATCCCTTTTAGTAATATTCGAGGTGGTTAAGTCTCATTGCAGATTCATTCATATTTAAATTTACAGTCCCCCTTGGAAGCAACACTTTCAGTGCTGCACCTTTTGTTGTTTCCTGCTTCTTTTCTTCAGCCTGACCTCTGAGGGGATGAGTGGAGTCAACCATACTAAAACTGTTCTTAACAGACACACTGTGGAAGATTGCTTACGGCCTGACGTTTCTTCCTCCAGCGCACAAACCGGATTCCAAAGGACATACACGTGGAGCCGGAGAGGTTCGCTGCAGAGCTGATCAAGAGGCTGGAGGGCGTCCTGAGGGAGAGGGAGGCCGAGGAGAAACTGGAGGAGAGGCTGAAAAGAGTGCGACTGGTATGATCATCTCACTTTCTGTTTCTGAAACCATAAGCAGACTCACTGCAGTGACCTTTTTCTAATAAAGCCGCTGAATATTGCAATAACATTAGTGAGTATGACTAATTCTCATTTTCCAGACCTTTTTTCTTTTTTTGTCATTGCACAACGTCGCCACCGCTCTATCTGCCACTAAAGAAATAAAGGATGATACTCTCCGTTCATCTTAAATATACTATAGATTTGCAGAACATGAATGCATATATTATAAATATTATATTCTATCAAGTATTTCATCCAAACAGTCCGTTATGGTTGGAATATTGTCCATATATTATGCAGTTCTAATACACCATCAAGTAATTAAAATTCTGTTCATTTTGTTGAATATTTTAATATATAAAGATTTTTTTTGAATCATGAAAATAGCTGAATATAAACCTAAAAACATTCTCACTAATATAGTATTAACAAAATAATACAATAAAATCTATTTCGAATGTTGACAAAGAGCAGACAGAAAAATCACTGTGTTCAAGCAGTCGAGAGTGACAAAAGATTTGCATCATAATAGTGAAAATATCAATATCATATTTTTTATATATATATA
>CAEGAD010091699.1:43383-64910 GCA_903067055.1 Poeciliopsis paucimaculata | reverse complement strand
GGTTCTTCTTCTACGAGAACTGGTTCTTTCTCTACGAGAACTGGTTCTTCTTCTACGAGAACTGGTTCTCCTTCTACGAGAACTGGTTCTTCTTCTACGAGAACTGGTTCTTCTTCTACGAGAACTGGTTCTTTTTCTACGAGAACTGGTTCTTTCTCTACAAGAACTGGCTCTCTGCTCCTAACCATTGCTATCAGAACATAAAGGAGTCGGAGCATTGGTCCTGTTCAGCTGCAGGAATTCAAGCTGTTCATGTTGGCATGTTTTCCTCCCAGAACGGGAACCTTGGAGCTGGGAGACAAGCTGCTGGCCATCGATAACATCCGGGTGGAGAACTGCTCCATGGAGGAGGCCGTGCAGATCCTCCAGCAGTGCGAGGAACTCGTTAAACTCAAGATCCGCAAAGACGAAGACAACTCCGGTACCAGTTTCAATCAGATCCTCCACTGATTTCAATATTTACTTTTTGTTTTAAACTAACTGGACATGTTCATGTTTTCCACCATTTTCTCTATGTTCCAGATGAGCAGGAAGTGTCCGGCAGCATCATCTACACAGTGGAACTGCAGAGGTACGGTGGCCCGTTAGGAATCACCATCTCCGGCACCGAGGAGCCCTTTGACCCCATCATCATCTCCTCGCTGAGCAAAGGAGGGCTGGCTGAGAGGTACGCCAGTTTTCCTGCAAAAATAGTCAGAAAACCTGATTATTCAGAGGTTTTTCAAGTTAAAACTGCAACATTTAATGTGTTTTGATGGGATTTTATTAATAAACAAACAAAAAGCTGGTGTTAGAATGGACCAATCAAGGCCAAAGGTAAAGTCAAACTCAAGGTACTTCACAAAGAAAAGCAAAAATATATCCAGTTTAAGTAAATAATTACATTTAATTCAGTTGATTCAAGGTGAAAACATCTCCCATTTGGTATTTTATTTTTATTTAACAAATAGATTCTCCTCTCGTTTAATTAAGAGAAGCTGGTGAAAATAAGAAGCGCAATCATAAAAATAATAAAAGAAGTCAAACCGATTAAATATTTGTTTCTGTTACACAATGGAATAAAACATGAAGTGCAGCAGAGTCAGATTTATATAAATCAGGATCTGAAATAATGTGGGAAATGTCGCCCCCTGCTGTTCATAAAAATACTAGAACTTCAGTTTATTTTTGCTGCTTTTTACACAATTTTCATAATTAAGTGCTATTTAAATTTAAGAGTTGAAACTTATTTTTTAACTTAGTGTTTTTTTTTTAATTTTTTAAATCTGTTTTGAACAAGACTTTCTATTAAAACCTAATTTAAAAATGAATTTAAAATATTTCTCTCTCTGACTGATGTAGGGTTAGGGTTTTTTATGTAAAAAAAAATTCTGAAGAAAGTATCAGAAATGTGTGTCTGTGTTTGTTTCCTGCAGGACGGGGGCGATCCACGTGGGCGACCGCATCCTGGCGATCAACAGCAGCAGCCTGAAGGGGAAGCCTCTGAGCGAAGCCATCAGTCTGCTGCAGCAGGCGGGAGAGACGGTCACTCTGAAGATCAAGAAGCAGGGAGAGCGTGAGTATGAAGCTCTAAACATGACATTTGTTATACTAACACACAATATTACTGTAAAAATTCTAAACTTTGTCATTCTTAAGATGACCACCATTTCTGAGCCTTTTAAATTAATTATTGAATTTGAAACTTTTTGTTTGTTTTCCAGTAAAAATAAACTTAGAAACCTGAAGATATTTCACTGTTTTCTTTTTTCTGTTGAAAATAAAAACGCCCCCTGAACGCCTCGTCTGTCTGCAGTGTCGAGCCCAAAGACCTGTGTGATTGGTCCAGGCCTGGGGGCGGGGCTTAACCTGGATGGCCAGGATGGGGAGGAGGAGCCTGTCATCACTGTGGTGCCTCCGACCAATCAGAGAGCGTTCAGCACGCTGCCGTCAGTGGACAGCGCCGTGGACTCCTGGGACGGGTCCAACATGGACAGCAGCTTCTCCACCACAGGTTCGCCGCTCGCCGTTAGTCTTCACGCCCCGCCCTGAGTCCATTTGCACCAACCTGTCTGTCTCTGTAGCTCCGCCTTTTCAGTCGTACAGCTTCCATGAGTGGCGCAGCGTCAAGACGACCAACAGCCAATCGTCCGCCAGGCAGAGAGCCAATCCGCTGTCGGATCTGGGACTGAGCGACGACGACTGGGACCGCCCGCCGCTCGGAGGGTGAGAGGACGCTCTGGTGGTGATGATAGTGTTCAGGGGCAGACTGGTTCCACTGGTCAGACTGGTTCCACTGGTGAGACTGGTTCCACTGGACAGACTGGTCCACTGGTGAGACCGGTTCCACTGGTCACACTGGTTCCATCGATCAGACTGGTCTGAAATATGGGGTTTATTGTCTTGTGGCCATTTAATTTAAGCTTTTCCGGGAGTGAAGAGGCATCCATCCATCTATTTGTTTGTTAGTCCATCCGTCCGTCCGTCTGTCCACCCATCCGTCTGTTCATCCATCCGTCTGTCCACCCATCCGTCCGTCCACCCATCTGTCTGTCCACCCATCTGTCTGTCCATCCATCCGTCTGTCCATCCATCCGTCTGTTCATCCATCCGTCTGTTCATCCATCCGTCTGTCCACCCATCTGTCTGTCCATCCGTCCGTCCATCCATCATCTATCCGTCCGTCCGTCCTGATGACAGCAGATTTTCATGTTAAATTGGTCCTCGATGATGAATAAAGTTTTATTGAATTGAATATAATTGTAACTTTTTTACTGATCCGTGGTAATCTCCCCGCTAAGCTTCTTTGACCTTTGACCTATGTCTGGGTTTAAGTTCCTCCAGTTCGTCTGTAACAGCAGTGTGTCTCTGTCTGCAGCGGCTCTAATCTGCCCAGCGGAAAAATCACTGACAGCAGGTATCAAACTGACCTTTGAGCCCCCCCCCCACCACACGAACACACAGTCCCCTGTCCACCCTCACCCGGTGACCTTTGACCCCTCTGACACATCCACAAGCGGGATGTGTGGACCGTCTTTGTTCCCTCGCCAGCATGAGCGGCCCGCTGCGTGTTTCTATGTCCGGGTTGAGCCGCTCCTCGATCTGATTGGCCGATTCTCCTACCTTCCCCTGCAGGTTCTCCGTGGGTCACGACGGAACCGAACCCGACCAGGAGGAGAACTTCTGGTCTCAGGCACTGGAGGACTTGGAGACGTGCGGTCAGAGCGGCATCTTACGAGAGCTGGAGGTACGTGAAGACATCGAGAACACCGAGGCTTTTAGTGTGAAGGAGCCTGGAGGTTTACAAGGCTATGGACAGATACCCAAACTCTGAACAGATTCCCAGATCCTGAACAGATTCCAAAACTCTGAACTGATTCCCAAACTCTGAACTGTTTTAAAGACTCTGAACAGATTCCTTATTTTCATCAGATTCCTTAATTTGAACATGATTCCCAGTTTTTTGCAGATTCTTAGAGGATTACTGACACCAACAACAATCCAGACTTTTCTTGAGTTTTAACATTTTTACTGAACAGATTCTTTTTTGTTTTCAAACTGATTCCTGAACAGATTGGTTTTCAACAGGTATTGATCAGTAGTTATTTCTGGTTTGTTTCTGCATTTGTTTTTATTGCAAATTCAGTGCTGGAGTTTAGCCAAGAGAATCACAATTATAATGTTGTTTTTTTTAAAATAGTTTTAATAACTTTTTCTCAAACGTTTAGACGCTCACATTAGTGAAAGAGAAAAACAATTGCTTTTCTTCCAGGATTCTGGAAATGAGACGGGCCTCCTCACTCTGGTATCCTCCCTCGACTCCTCCACTAACCGTTTTTACTCCTCCATAACTGGTTTTCACTGCTGTCAGACTAGTTTTAACTGGTTTTAAACGTGTGTCTAAGAGCAAAACGCAGAGAGGACTTCATGGCGTCTTAGTTGCATCAGGCATGGCGGCTGATTGAAGCATGCTGGGACAGTTTGCACACGGCCTGACGTAGAGCTTGACCTGCTAGATGTGCATGGTGTAAATCCCTGATTCTGATCTGACGTATTTGGACGTCTGACTGCAGCAAAATAATTAACTCAAAAATGCACTGCAAAAACACAAAATGCTGCCAAATGTTTTTGGTTTAATGCGAATGTCTTCGTACACTTAAAATCAAGTTTCTTATAGGTTTAGGTATTATGTTTTCATAATAAAAATAGTTTTGAATATCTGTTTATCAAGAAAAGTTTCTCATTTTAACAAGTTCATTTACAGGTCATATTAAAACATAAAACTTTTGTTTGAACAAGTTCTACATCTTGTTATAACGTAAATATAACTCATTATAACGAGATGCTGCTCTTAAATTATTTCCAATCTCCGGCAGGTAAACAATTGTGTCCAATAATCTGCATCTGGCTGTTAAACCCAATTGACACCACAAACTAAAAGTCTTTGTTCTTAGTAATGTTGAGCATCCAAATACGACCTTGGATTGACCTCCAGTGGTTTTAATGCTTGCTGGTTTCCTCTCCTCATCTCCAGGCAACCATCATGTCGGGCTCCACGCTCAGCCTGAACCATGACCCCACGCCGCTGCGCAGCACGCTGGGTCGCCAGTCCAGCTTCCAGGAGCGAAACAGCTCCAAACCGCAGGTACCAGAATCCTTTTGGTCTCATTCACAAACTCCAACTGTTTGCCGTTTTCCGAGAGTTTTCAGTGACGCTCGATTGGTTGCCTCAGGTGAACCCGCGCTCCAACACCTTGCCCTCTGACCCCCAACGCAGAGCCTTTGCGATGAAAAAGATGAGGCAAGAAGTGAACGACATCCTAAATCAGAACCCTGTGGAACTCCATAAGGTAGGGAATTCCCCCTGCATGTGTTGCTGTCTGCTGAATCACATTTTAACTCTGGTTCTGCATTTTTAGCTCACCTTGGAGAAGGGCTCAGACCTGGAGGATTTCGGATTCAGTGTCTCTGACGGACTGTTGGATCGTGGCGTTTACGTAAATAACATCCGACCAGGCGGGCCAGCCGAACGGGGCGGCCTCCGTGCCTATGACCGAATACTACAGGTACAGAACCACAAACAGAACCTGTTTAATCTGTCCAAATTTAATCTGTTCCAACAATGTTTGGAGAATTTTATTACAATATTTTGAGGTACTATTGCTATAACAATAAAAGTTGTACCTTATAAACACAAATACTGCTCTGAAATAACTTAAAAGTTTTTTCAGCTTGGTTCTGACAACCCAACTTCTCTCGTTAGATTAACCACGTCCGGACCAGGGACTTCGACTGCTGCCTCGTCGTTCCTCTCATCGCAGAGTCTCCAAACCGGCTGGAACTGGTCATCAGCCGAAACCCGTCATCTTCCTCCACCGCCGCCCCGCTGGCCAACCACAACGACGGGATGGCCAACAGCAGGCACTCCCCTCAGCCAATCAGCACGGAGGTGGGGCCATCAGAGATCTCAGTGGAACAGGTGGAAGACTGCGGTCCAATCAAGTGGAACCAACCGGGAGACGTGTTGGGGGTGGGGCAGGTCACCAACAGCTCCTTATAGCAGACAAGAACCGGATCAAACTGGAATCAGCCGCTTATGACCAGAGTGGAACTGGAGAGGTCAATGGGGAAGCCAGTAATATATCATGGAAATCAAACTGGTTTGCTTAAACTGGTTCAAAGTGGACCTCTCGTGGTGCTACACACACCCTCTGGATGGACGTTGGCCTTTGACCTCTTAAGTTTGACCCTTGGAACTGCTGAAGCAGCTTAAAAGCACACCGCTGGACTGGAAGAAGCCTCCTCACACCATCACCAGAACCAGTTCAAGATACTGGGCCAACTGATCCCACTGGAGTTACAGCTGGAGCTACAGGAATAAGTGGTTCCTTGAGTCCAAAGCCAAAGTTACTGGTCTAACCGAAGCCACGAACGCAGCCAACAGCATCTGCAGGATCGAAGCCCAATGACACCAGAACCACATTGGATGGTTTTATTCGTCTGGGTCAATGGTTCTTGGTTCTAGGAGCTCCACTCGGGATTTATTGTCCTGCCTGTCTGGTGAAAGGTATGTTGGTTCTGGTCTTGGTCAGAACCACAGCAAGTGGGCTTCCCTGATCCCAGACATTGATTCTGGTCTCGGTTACAAAGCCTGGTTCTAAGCGAGCCAAAGCTTACTGGTCCAAGCAGTTCAGAACCACTTATTGGTTCTAGTTGTGGACTTTGTGGCAGAGATGTGGCCACTGCTTCATGGCTTCTGGTTCCAGTATAACGGCTTCTGGCTCTAGTGGTTACAGAACCACAGCAGCACAACTACTGACTGGGTTCAAATCCTGAATCCAGAACCCAACAATAGATAGAAAGGTTGCCAAGAAGACGAGGGATGCTCCAATCTGAGGATCTAGATGGGATTTTTTTTTAAGACAACCTGAACTAAAGGTGCACCGTATTTTCCGGACTATAAGTCACACCGGAGTATAAGTCGCATTTTGGGGGGAAATCTATTTGATAAAATCCAACACCAAGAACAGACATGGCATCAAGAAAGGCAATTTAAAATAAAAATAGAATAGAGGCAACAACAGGCTGAATAATTGTACGGTATGCTAACGCTACATGACAAACAACAAATGTGCCTGGTATGTTAACATATTAAGAGTTATTCAAATAACTATAGCATAAATAACATGCTAACAAGTTTACCAAACCATCCGTGTCGCTCCAAATCACAAAATCTTCATCTTCGGTGTCGCTTGTAAACAACTCGGCTAACTCCGGACGTAGCTTCTACCACACACATTATCAACACAGGCCTAGAGCGCCCTCTTGTGGTTTTGTGTGAAAATAACATGTGATATGATGTAATAATGTGTTAATAATTTCACACATAAGTTGCTCTGGAGTATAAGTCGCACCACCGGCCAAACTATGAAAAAAAACTGCGACTTATAGTCCGGAAAATACGGTAATTCAGTTTTATCTTTAATAATCTGCAATCATTGGTCTAAAGTAAGACCGTATCACTGCTATTTGTTTCAGAAAATCACTCTGGGCTTTAGATTTCAAACGCTTTGGATGCACCTGTTCAAAATTATATTTAACCTTAATGAAGATAACCTTTCAAACACTGTTTAACATTCTGGTGAGCACTAAAAGAAACCCAAACTTGACTGAGTGAGGTTTCCGGTTAAGGAAGGCAGAGAGTTTCTGGACCGAGCCGGTTTGGTTTAGGGTGTGTTCCCTACAGCCCTGTTTAGTCCGCTTTAATCAAACACTACTTTCTTTGTCTACAAACTCCGGTTTGTTTGGGAAGGTGTGAATACATATTCAAACTCTAAAAAAGAATATATCAGATTTTTTTAAATTTACCATTTGTAGCTGAAATATTTCCATTTGGACATTTTGAAACGTGTTTCTGAATCGGTTGGGACTGATTGGAGCATCCCTACCAACCCAGGCACAAAGATGCAGAATTTACTGTAGGAATTTTTAGTTTTGTGCCATAAATGACCTGCTGAAGGAAAGATGATAATGACATTGAGCAGTTCAATAAGAATCTTTTTCTACGGTTTACAGCTGTTGGACTGGCCACACTGTGTATGTCTGTGTGTGTGCGGACGTGTGTGTGTGTGTGTGTGTGTGTGTTACAAACGAGGCCAGTTAACTCCCGTTTCCTGTCTTGGCTTTACCCTAACGTCTCTCCTTCCCTCAACCAATCAGCAGCCAGGACGAGCGACGGCGGCACATCGGCTGATTGGCTGGAACCAATCAGAAAGCAAACAGTTCCCTGCCTGTGTGTGATTGGTTAGTGTATGTGTTGAGGAGAGCCACTCAGCTCCCAGAAAAGAGGCCAAGCATGCCCTCTCTCCCCTCCCTTTTCCAGCCCCAGTAACGGTGACCTATTATGCTAATCAATAAGTGTGATTTTGATTGACTGTTGTCAGTTCTCTGTTCGTTTCAGTGGCAACCAAACCTAAAAAGATGTACAGAAGATTAAAAAGAAAAATGGTTGATGTCACTGTTCACATCTAGACCATCAAATCCCAGTAACCTTCACCTCATAACCACAAAAACAATGTTACATGAGAAAAAAACCTGTCGAATCAGGAAAACTGTGACAGTAAACACATTTTCTGTGTGTTTGAGAGCGAATGATGTGTAACTGTTTACGTTGGATGTCAGCATCTTCCTGCTCTTCTCAGTCTGAACTCACTATTTAAACTGGCCAATCAGAACCCTCCCTCAGCATCAACAACTAATAGGAACCCACCCTGAGCTGGGAGGGTCCAATGCAGTGGATTATTGACTGGTTGACTCTGATTCTCTAATCTGAATAAGCACATTGCCTGAATATGGTTAGCAAATATCGAGCACAGGACTAACACAGCACAAAGGTGGTCAGGACTAGTTTAATCACCTAGTAGATTGTTAGTAATCAAATGCAGGGCAAGCACGGCCAGTCTAACCAACACCAACCTTGCACAATGCCACAATAGGGCTAACGTTTACTAACTGAGCAGCTGATTAGCATGTGGCTTGCACATTAGGTTTTGTACGGATGCTTCTCAAAGTCAAGGAACTTCCTGATCTTGAATGTAAAATTAAATTAGTTCTGTTTTGATGTCAAGGCTCCATCAGATCATTAAATATCCCAAAAAGTGGCTGGTGGGTAACCAGTCGGCTAGCAATTGGCATCCAAGGGCTGAATCTTTCAAGGGTTGACAAAGTAGCCAATGAAGGTTATCAAATGTAACCAGAAGTTCATCCTCTGGAAAGCAAGACTGTAAAGTTCACAGCTGCTCACTTCTGGTCTTTGTAGTCAACAAAGTACTGCAAAGACCTCCCTACCTATCAACTGGGTAGGGCGGATTCTTTGAAGGATGTCTTTACAACCATTAACATTACAATGCAGGATTACCCTTTTCTAACTTTAAAAGAGGAGGAACTATGAAGTCTTTAGTGTGGCTTTGAAACTTTGATGATAGTTTATGTGTTTTGTTGGACTAAATGGCCACTTAGTTCATTTGGTCCCATTAAAACCAGAGTGAGAAGTTGGGTCACATCCCAGATAAGTTTCACTCTTTCCAGTACTAAGGCTTCTGTCATTACCTTCATCTGTACAGTGGCTAAGCTCTGCCTTAGAGATAAGGTGATAAGGAAGAACTTGGAGTAGAGAATCTGCTTCATGGCAAAGAAGTTACCAAAGATGGCATGGGAATTTTTTAGGATTCCTCCTAGACACTCCCTTTCGGAGCTATCCTAACCGCATTCCACCTGGAGAAGAATAGCTTAGGTCAAAATTCAGCAATCCTCTTGGGCCAAGAGATATTGTGGAAGTTGTTTAGTGCCGATGGACCTGGTGCCTCCTCAACCTGATCGCATAGGCAGGTATTCATCCATCAGTCACTTGCGTTGTGAAAACCTAAAACCTTTCCTACTGCTGGTCAAAATCAAGAAGGCAGGTTTTCAAGCTCCTCTGTCATCATTACAACCAATTTTTGTGTTACTTTGGTGTGGAGTGCCTTTGATATCTTTGTTCTCCCAATTTGTGATAAGGCAGAACACATGCGACTGCCCTCTCAAACCTGGACTTCTGGCAGATCCCTCTATAGCTTTACATAAAATGGCTGTGAGAAAGTTTAGCACCCCTGAGTTTGAAACTGGTTGTAAGAAGGCAAAGTGTGCATTGCTACTTTGGAGTTTGAAATGCCTGAAGTAGAGTGAAGTACTCAAGTGTACTTCACTCTGGAGAGATCCATTCACTCGAAGTGGACGTCCATCGGACACATCCGTGCAAAGGTACATTTTTATGACTGTATTTGTAATCTGTGTTGCTAATGAGGTTAAGAGTTGGCAGAAACAGTTGCAGGAATGCACAGCCTGACTGTCGTACACTTTGCTGCACTGACAGGTTTGTGGTTGCTTCCAGGGTGGAGAACCATCTAGCTCATTCAGATAGTCTGAAATTGAGAAATTTGTCACAAGAAGTATATGCAGTTGGTATGCTCGCCTATGAAATCGACCAACTGCGGAGAGTGCATAGAGTTCACGTTGTTCACAAATTGCACTCAGTATGTCTGAGTATGTGGGGGCCTTAGGTTCTGCTTTCCACCGAGTGCCTTTACGCTTCTGCCACATTTGCTATGCCACTCTCAACATACTTCAATAGACAACTGAGGGTTGAGTCCATTAGCCAAAGGCACCTCAAAATGTGGTGGGAAGGGCTAGAATTAAATTCACAACCTTTTGTCTGCAAGATGACTACTTTAACCGTACTTAGGAATAAGGTAGACCTGACAGGACTGGAGTCTCTCCTTATCTGCACAGAGCAACGCATGGCTTCAACATCTGCTTGAAATGCTTTCTTAGATGCTTTTTACTGGAGATCTTTGCTAGTGCCACTGGAAGGAACCATGAAGCCCGGTCTCCATGATTTTGTGTAGAGATTTTATCTAACAAAAGACTTGTGAATATCTCAGAATTTCTGCAGTTGAGCTGGACATTTGGGGATATTCCCAATGCTGTTGCACCACAAGCCAGATGGATAGATGAATAGGTAGAAGGAAGTAAATGAGTACAACAATGACAAAGATGAAAACAGCATCCTTGGGAAATCCCTGGCTTTGGAAAGCACCCGTAGGGTCAGCCCTAAAAATTATGTTCTAAGAGTGAGAACAATGATGGTACCAAATCTTGGCCTACACCACAAAGCAGGATCAGTCAAACCTTCCTCACTTCTTATCATGTTGTTTTATTTATACAAAGATAACTTCTACTGCATAGAAGTTACGTTTGAGAGGAGAATCCAAGTTAAAAATGGGTCAACATCCTTCACTTTCATCAGTTTTACTTCCTTGGACAGCTGAAAAGATAGTTCTGCAGCCAACTTACAAAGCTTTGACCCATAGTTTAGCACCATACTTTGTTTTTCCTTATAAAATTTGTAGCTTCAGCTCTGTGGATGGGATTGTCTTGGATTTGTGAAACCAGCTCTGTAGTTGAGGCCAAGTTATCCTGAATGTTCATGTACGAATGGGAGGGAAAACGTGGCTAGTATCAATATATGCAAGCATGGAAAGCAAACCAGGCTACCACATGAACAAAACATTCGCTAAGGGCAACATTTTAGCGCTCAGTCAACACAAACTTCTTGACCAATGAGAACACCCACAGAACTGAGGGGCGTGGCTTCAGAAGGTTTGACAGTGAGGTCCAAAGCCATACACACTGTGCTTGCGTGTATGTAAATAAAAAGTGTGTACGTATGTTAGAGTGTGCGTTTGTATTTGTGTGTATATGTGTGTAATATTGCAGGGATTTGCACTCTGGTGATTAACCTCAGCAAAACATGTGCACACAGACACACACACACATATATACACGTGCACTGCACTGCCATTTAAAATAGTGGGTCAGATTAGATTCCATGTAGCTTCACCAACCAACCAAACTGTATTTTTTTTTTTTCTTTAAAGGAACAGGGATGTTGTAAAGTATTTTTGTACAAATTTAATACTTTGGTAGCATGACGTTCCTGGTGTTTGTCCTGGTCCTGTCGGGCTCCACTGATCTACTCCACCCCCACCCCTTTGTATGGACTACTACTGAGCAACAATAAAGATGAAAACCTATTGAAATCCATGTTTTTCACATTATTGTCCACACAGACACATGTTTGTTCTCATCAATTTTAGCTCTTTTGTCAGGAATACAATGTTAAAATATGTGATACATGATATATCTGTATCTGCTGATGTTTGTCATTTTTAAAGGTATTGGCTTCATCAATTCTGGTTTTAAGGATTTTTCGCAGAAGCTGATTGGCAGACCTAAACATCTGGACCAGAGAGGTATTGAGGTACTAAACAGCAACTTCATATATACTAGGACCCTTTAATTGCAATAAAACAGAATTCCCTCTATATATTTTAAGTACACACTTGTCAACTTGCATGTAACTTCTTTGTTTTTTTGAATTATATTGCTTTTTCAAACATTGTTTCAAATCAATTTAATATATCTTGCACTGTTTATTCACTATTTTTGATAAGGATAAGTTGGCAACCCTTCCAAACAAATAGTTAAGATCTTAAATAATTATTTTTTCTTGAGTTCTCATTAACACTAAGAAAACCAAAATATGGCCTATGGAGTTATTCATTTGTTTATAATATGTGTTTGCTTAAATTAAAGAAAATGTGATTTCCGGTCACCATCTTGCAACTTTGATGATATTTTAAATTTTTATTTTTATGTGTAATATAGTCAGTTATTTTCCATCCAAAAACATGAGGGGATATTAAAGCATCTAGTATTTTATCAGAAAACGGTAAGGTGGACTGATTTATTTTTATTGTATTTATTTATTTACGTTAAACCAAACCGGATGCAACTTCTTCACTCGGCGCTCTCCTCTTCTGCCTGACCTGCTCGGTGAATCGGTTGGAGACTAGTCTGGACTTTTCTCCGGTTTGTAGCCGTTACCTCCCGCGGCTGCTTTTGGACGTGGATAATTAAAGAAAACGGGGAGAAATTGCTTTCTACTAATTTATCTGCAGGACAAATAAACACAGGGTCCGGACTGAGGATGTCCACCGCCTTGGAAAGTTACATCAACCGTATCCTGCTGCTGTTAGCCCGCTAACCTGCTAATCAATGTCCGTTTAAATGAATGGAGACGTGCTAGTTAGCCTAGCCAGCTAATAGGCAAACTCCGCGTTAAAAAGAATGAAGATATGCTAGTTAGCTTAACACGCTAACCTTTCTAACTACGAGGAATATTTGGTTTATTTTTCTTGATTTGAAGCAGTGTCCGCAACAGTGAGACAAAAAATTGAGGGAAATGTTAATATAGAAAAATCTGAGGACTCGTTTGATCTTCGGAAGCAAATATTAAAACATTATTTTATAAAAAATATCTTGACATGGAAATTGTTAGTTTTAATATTAGTTAATAATTAACATTTGGTCTGTTTTTGAAACGGTTTCATCCGGAATAGAAAGCCAAAATAATTTAAAAAAAAAAAAAACGTATTTTAGCTTTATAATTGTATCTTCATAGTAAATGAGAACAGAAAATCTATGCGATGTGTTTTTCCTTGTAGCCACAGCAATACAATGAATTAGAATATTATAGAAAAGTTCATTATTTTAGTTTCACTCATAGATTAATTACACACACATGTTTCTAAGCATTTATTATGTTAATTATAATTTTCTTCTTGCACCAAATGAAAACACATTTGTTATTACCAATTATTACATCATAGTGTGAGTGCTGCAGAAACCTCTGGATGTCTCTGACTTCTCATTGAAATGAATTTAACTGTTGAAATGGTGCAGAAGGAAGATTTTTGTGTTTTATAAACTTAATTTGAAAAATTCAGAATAACAAACATCATTTTAAACTTTTCTGTTGTGACTGAATGAAGCTGCAGATGTGTGTTTCTTTAACTGCTGCTGCTTCAGGCACTGTGGCCATCGTCACGTCAGACGGGAGGATGATTGTGGTGAGTAAACGCAATTTAGCTGGCGGACGTTAAGAACTGATGGATTAATCTGGGTTAATTATAATCAGATTTCATCCTCACAATTTTAAGAAATATATTTTTTCTTGATACTGTTCAACATTAATTGACGCTAATTGGGGTATGAAAGATTAATCTTTTATATTTTATCAGAAAACATACTTGTTTTGCTGAACAGCTCTTTTACAGTTGACTTTAAATCAAATCTATGTTTTATATCTGGAGAAAAATAATTTTTTCAAGACCTGACTGTACTTTTTAAAAATTTGACCTGATTATTTGTGCAGGGAACTCTGAAGGGCTTCGATCAGACCATCAATCTGATCCTGGACGAGAGTCATGAGCGAGTTTTCAGCTCCACTCAGGGGGTGGAGCAGGTGGTGCTGGGACTCTACATTGTCAGAGGAGACAACGTGTGAGTTGTTTGTTTCCTGCCTATTAATCAGCCTCGTAATACTAGCTAAAAAGTCTAAAATTCACTTTCAAAATGAGAAAATCTGCTGGAGAAAGGGGAACAGGTCCTTTCTCCATTTGGCTGGTTTGATGCGGAGCAGAGAGAAAGGGAACCACAGCAGCTGAAAATATAATAAATGTTTTCATTTTGGTCACTTATCGAACCAATTCTATCAGACTCATGTGGGAAAACATCCTTAAAATTTAAAACTACATCTTGACCTGCTAGAATGCTACTAACCAACCCCTGCAGAGACTTAAATCATCAAGGCTTTTATTTCACACACCTTTAATGTGATTAACTATATATCCATGAGTCATTGTTGCTTAATATTAACAAGTAATATTAATTCAAGCTCTATTGTGATTTGTTTCCCTGTTGGTATGTCAGACAGTGTTTTGGTTGAGACAGTGAGGAGGGGAATGGTTTTGTGTTTTTATGCCTTTTGTTTAAATGTCTCGTTTTAACTGGGTTGTGCTAAGCACCGAGCTCTGAGGTTCTCCACAACGAACTCCAGGGTAAAGGTAAAGGTAATTTTATTTATATAGCACATTTTCAGCAACAAGGCAATACAAAGTCCTTTACAGGATTTAAAAGGAAATGAAGAAGAAAAAGAATCTAATGTTGATCTTTGAAGCTCGATGCTCCTGTTCAGGATTACTAAGGATCTTCTGGTCGAAGCTCATCGGTTTGTTCTGTTTCAGAGCCGTCATCGGAGAGATCGACGAGGAGACGGACTCCACCCTGGATCTGGGAAACATCAGAGCCGAGCCGCTCAACTCCGTCGTCCACTGACCTTTAAGCTCCTCCGTACCTTACTCTGCTGTGATCACTGTTGTCACGGCAACAAAGCACAGCAGGACTCGGTTGTGTTCGTTTGCTAACTGAATAATGACTTTATCCTCTTCTGTTTTGTTTGTGGGATTTTATAAATAAAGATAATTGAACTGTTTGACATTGAAAGTTGCTTTTCTGTGCTTCAATAGGAGACATTTTTAATAAACTTAAATTTCTTGTTGTCTTTGTATTGGGTCTCATTTGGGGTTTTTTCTAGGACACAGATTCACTTTGCTATAAGATTTAAAAAAATGTATGGAACAGATTTGTTTCTGTGGCACTGAGAAATTCAGGTTTTATTTTGTTTTTTTATTAAAACAATTAATTCTCAAATACATTCACAATATAGTGGTTCGTCTCTTTCAGTTTTGACAACATAAAATTACATTTTGTTCAAATTCACTGTTGTTGAAACATTCGGCAAAGAACAAAATCAGCGTCCGACACCAACTAGGAAGCGACCCAACAGACATGAGCGGACAACAGATCGCAACCGAAACAGCGCAGTTTAGACGTTTTAAAGTCTCCTAGCGCATTCAAATGGTATCTCCTCGTTAGTATAGTGGTGAGTATCCCCGCCTGTCACGCGGGAGACCGGGGTTCGATTCCCCGACGGGGAGTAATTACTGTTTTTAATTTTTCTCCGCTTTACATCTTAGAAAGTTTATATACTATTCATCATCTCCTTGACAAATTGTGCGCCTTTTACACTGATGCACATAAAAGGATTCTTAATTTAAAAATGTAAGATTATGCGTGTTGTTGCTTAATATTTTCCTCCAATATTTGTAGTCATTAACTTGTTTCGTGCACTGTTATTCTACTGATTGCTGTATCAAATTGGAGGCAATCTCTCTGGGATGTCTGTCTGTCAGTTTATTGAACTTATTATTTTTTACGTTTCACGGCATGCTGCGTGTTTTCTAACTGTCCAGCAGAGGGCGCCAAGAACCCAAACATTCAATGATCTGAAAAGATTTACTAGAAAGCAAAGGTTTGCCATTAAAATAAAGATTTAGAAATTTATCTTTCTTTATTTATTTTTCATTTAATACACTTAGAATTGTTTTTATTTTTCAATTATCTTTGAATGTTTTTTTGTGAAGTCCTTTACTACTGTTTTTGTAGTAAACTAACAAAAATACGACTGTAGTGTCTTCAACTAATATCACGGTGAGGCTGCAGGATTTCTGCTACTAAAGTGCATTCATGTTCGGCTTCTCTGTTATTGTTTTTTCCTATAGTCAGAGCTTTCTGCAGCAGGTTGATCTGGTCTGGACCCGGAACCGGATCCTCATAATGAATCCGCAGCCAAGAGGCACCTGGAACAACCACAAAAATTAATCAGGTAAAAACCAGGTAACAAGCTTTCATCAGTCTCACCTGTTTGTACAATCTGACCGGGAGCCACCAGAAGCTCCGCCCCCACGCTGTGATTGATTGGCTCCCCTGCCTTCGATCGCCCCGACCCCAATTTCTGCAGAACCTGAGCCAGAACCAAACCGTCCACACCTGCAACAACTCCTGGATGAAGACAGAGGGGTGTAAGTGTTACTTCAAGAAACTGATCACAGTTATAATTGAATGACTTAGGAAGTGATGTAAGTTAGAGTGAAAATGTGAGCTGCGTTTAAGGAAGAGAGGAAATTAGTTTATTGCTGTTATTCGTTCACTAACAGTTTTAAATACAATCTGATCCTCCATCTTTTAACCAGTTTATAATCAGTAATCAGCAGAAGTATATAACAGCCACGGAGAAAAACTAATTCTGACTTAAATCGCTTTATTCTGAGATTTTTTCTCAAAAGATTAAACTCTGAAATGTGACTTTTTTTCACAGATTTCAGATTTTTGATCTCATTTCTTACATTTCCCTCCCCCTCAGAATTCGGATTTTCCTCTAAGTTCTGACTTTTTTTTTTCAAAAATAAGATTTATTTTCTAAAAATTTTTACTTCTTCTCAGAAGGTTTAATTTTTGATCTTTAAAAATTAAAGTCAGAGCTCTGAATTAGGACCCTTTTCACAAAATTCTGATTATTTTTTTCTCTCAGATTTTTGACATTTAACCTCAGATAATTAGTCAGAATCATTATTCCTCATGGTGAAACTTTACCATCTGTAGGAATCTGAAGCTCCAGTTGATGCTCAGACTTCCGCAGGACGCTGTAATAATCTGTGTGGGTGGAGCAAAGCGTCCGGGCCGTCTGATTGGCCACGCCCTGAGCCGTTATCATGGCCTCGAATTTAGACAAGGCAGCTCCACCAATCACAGCGTCGTAAATTTGCTTTCTGCCCTCTGATAGGCCCGGCGCCAGATTCGTCATCTCCAGCAGCGTTCCACCTGCCGGGATCAATAGTGATGCGTTCTCGGTCAATTTCTGCCATTTAGCAGCTTTTAATATTAATTTTAACACCAAACAACTTGACTCCCCAGGAGTTATTAAGTCAAGACGAGTTTAATCTTTGCTGAGCAGTTTGGGATGGCAGAATAAGCAGTTTTTGTCCGCTAATGAACGGAAAGTACGTGCAAAAAAGCAGCAGCCAAGGTCTTAATAAAAGCTACAAGACCTTCAGAAAGTCTTGGACACTGTTGACGAAGATCACTATGGTGGATTCTTTAAAATGTAGAATCAAAATGCCCGAAAAACACCAATCCAACTGGAAACACTCTGATTTCCCAGATTTTCTGAACCCATCCCAGCGAACCGCTGCGACGGCGGAGTTTAATAAGTGTCAACTCGCTTCATCTCGCTTCAACGCGTCCAAACGACGGTAATAAACACGAATAGTTACTTTTCCCGCTACATTTAGCCGTGTGTGTCAATTAAACTCCTATCGAGACGATATTAAAGTCCAAAATGTAGCTAATTAGCCAACCGCGGCCCTTTGCTAATTGGCGACAGTTGGAGCTAAAAGTGTTGCAGCTAATTAGCCTCATTTTAACTGGTTTTAATAAATTACAATACAATTGTCGGTTAGTTCAAGTTTTTAATGCACAATTTTGACAAAAATGTGTGATAGAAATGCTTCATATTTTTATAACCTGGTGAAAAACTACAGTAAGGCTTTACTGCTGGTTTCCTTTATGCTTCACTGGTTAATGTTTAACTACATTCATTCAGAGTTTATGTTGAATAAATTATTACTTTGCAGCCTGGAAACATGCAGAAGTTAATTTAAATATTTTACATCCATATATAAATAAGTATGGAAAATTAAAGAATGTTAATATATTAAAATATTGATCCTCATCCTGTTGTTTATGAATCTATTATCAACCCATTAATTAATCCTTTTGAATTAAATGTCTATTAATACATTTCTTTGTGTTGGGAAGACTTTTGTATTGGATTCTTCCCTCTTCAGTTTATATGGTAGTTTTAATGTGAAGGTTTTGTGTTGATGCAGATCATCTGTTGCCATTAATCACCAGTAAATATTGTTGTGGGGTTTTCATATATTGTTCACAACACAGAGAAGCAATAAAGAAGCAGTTCTGAATGAAAAGCTCTAACAGGCAGAGACAACACAGGAGTTTTATAAACATAAAACTGCAACCCTTTAAGTTTTAGCGAGTTTTCTTCATATTTTTGTTTTGTTTTTAGGAAAATGGTTGACCAGGCTGAAACCTGTGGAGATTCTGCTGCTGCTTGTTCTGGTAAAATAAATCTGAATTACATTTATTAATTTTCTAAGTGTTAAATACGTTGCTGTTCAGTTTTGAGAAGGACCAGAAATATGCTCAGCTGTTTAATCAGTGTAGAACGTTTTTAGCATTAATTAGATGAATATGAAGCATATTATTAAATAAACTAATCAATTAGTTTTATTTATAATATAAACATTAATTAAAAGCAACTCAAAATGCTGTTTAAAATTAAAGTAATGAGAAGAATCTTGACCAGCTAAGTTTCTAACTGAGGATGCTGACCTTGAAGAGGTTTGGTGGATTTTAGCTGAGTTTTCTTTTCTTAATGTAAATTAACAGAAAATCAAGAAGCTACAACAGTTAACCCCAAAAAAGTTTTGTGTTTGGATTGTTGCTGCTGTAGCTTCTTGTTTCTGGACTGATTTTTGTCTTTTTTCATGTTGATCCTTTTGGCGGATGTATAAAAATGCTCAAATCTCAAATGGAGTTAAAATTTCTTCTATTATTTTTTGTCAACGTATTTCACCCCATTTCCATTTGGTATTATTGGACAGTTGACTCTTATGAATGTGACGTTTGATGCCAGATGTTTTGGCAGCAGGACTGTGAGTAGATAACGGACGTTGACTTTAACTGTTGGTTGTGAAGCCGAAAGTTTGTGGTTGGAACGAAAAGCAGACAGATGGAGAACGGCTCCAGGTGGAACTCCACCCCTGTTTCTAAGGTTTGTTCTGAGTATTTCAGACTCTGCTGTGGTTTCCTGTTTGGCAGTGATTTCATTCCCTAGACACAGATGCTTAGTTTTATCATTGTGGGTCTAATTGGTACCAAAAAGGTTCTTGTCGTTACCGAGCGTCGTGACCAGCTCCAGCAGGTCGTCGGGTCCGTTTCCCTTCAGCGTCTCCAGGGATTCGATCACCTCCAGGCTGTTGCCCACACAGCGGCCGATGGTCCCGTCCATGCGGCTCAGCACGGCTCCGGTTCGGATGCCCAGGCTGTTGCCTGCTTCCATCTGAGGAAACATCCAGGCCAAACCGCTTAGAAATAAAATCTACATTTTAATAGGTTTAAAAACAAAATGTTTCACTTGATTTCTTTTCCAAAAAATAGCAAATGACAGAAAATATTTTAAAGAAGTGTTTATTGAGTTGCGCAGCGGAGAATTGTTGCTTAATTACGATAATATCGTCATAATAACAGAATAAAGATGCAGTTTTTCCAGAGCAGCGACTTTAAATTACGATAAACTCATTTTAATAAAAAGTGAATAAATATTGAGATTTAACGTGAGCAGCTCAGTCCGTGCTGATATTTATTTTAGCTGCTGAAAATAATTTAATGTGCTCAAATTTGAATTATTACCTCGTCTCTAAAACTGATACTAAACTTCATAAAAGCTCAACATTTCTCACATTTTGTTATTTTTCATGTTGGAGTTTTGATTAAATTATTTATTCTCTTTATATCATAACGTCATTCTTGTAATATTAAAACTTTAACATTATTTCGACGTTATCCTCGTATTAATACGACTGTATTGCAACAAATTTATTCTCAGAATGTAAAAAAATTAAAAATTGTATCTTGGCTTTAATATTCTGTCGTAGAGTTGATCTAAAATTAAAATCCCAATAAACAGAAGCTGTAAAACAAGATGGCCGCCCTTGGTACGCTGACATCACTCTGAACTATGATGTCAGATTCTTCCAGAAATTAAATCTTCACAAAAAAAAAATTAGATTGGATTTCTCCAATGCTGTAATTTAGCAGTTTTTTTTAAAAATGAACTGCTAAGCAGCCATCTTGGATCTGGACTCACTAAGAGCTGAGCGAGCTGCTTGGCGCTCTGCAGGTCTTTGTACAGCGCCGCGCGTCCGAACTTCACGTCCAGCACCAGAGCGGCGAGAGACTCGGCTCCTTTCTTTGAGATGATGGAACCTGAAAAACCCAACAGCGGCTCGTTCACATGGACGCCCCGATCCCAGCCGTCCCACTGATCCCAGTCAGTACCAGTAATGAGTGGGAGGCTGTCCACGGTGCTGGTAGCGTCCCTCAGAGCGTACAGAACTTGATCAGCCGGAACCAGCATCTCTGTCTGACCCACAATGCAGCAGCCCACGGAGGCCAGAATGGTCCGGATCTGCAGACAGGAAACACCTGGTTGGTCACTTCCTGTTAGATTTTCACATCTGCAGGAAAAGTATGGTTCTCCTTCACCTGGTCGGCTGATTGCTGGACGCTGAATCCTGGAATGGATTCCAGTTTATCCAGAGTTCCTCCTGTGTGAGCCAAGCCCCGCCCACTGATCATTGGCACCTGGTGAAGACGAAACGAGTGCTGAGTTTACTACAAGTGAAGGATGAGGGCTAGATGAGGGTTAAATTAGGGATCCCTGAGCATCTTCTGGTTCCTAGTGTCACGGCTAGCAGAAGTCGTATTATAACCGAATTGTCTGAACTAAATAGGCAACATTTTTAATTCAGAAAACCTTTTTTCCTTCTAAATTATTGAATAAATAGACAAACGACAAAAATATTTAATATTTATAATGTGTTATTTTGGTTATACAGTTTTCAGATCTGAAATTTGAGGAACTCTTAGTCATTAATGGCAAAATAGTACATGCTATACTATGATGTCAAAAACTACCAAAATGACACATGCTATACTATGACGTCAAAAAACTACAAAAATGACATGTTATACTATGACGTCAAAAAACTACAAAAATGTCACATGCTATATACTATGACGTCGAAAAACTACAAAAATGACGCATGCTATACTATGACGTCGAAAAGCTACAAAAATGACACATGCTGTACTATGACGTCGAAAAACTACAAAAATGACATGTTATACTATGACGTCAAAAAACTACAAAAATGTCACATGCTATATACTATGACGTCGAAAAACTACAAAAATGACGCATGCTATACTATGACGTCAAAAAACTACAAAAATGACATGTTATACTATGACGTCAAAAAACTACAAAATTGACATGCTATACTATGACGTCGAAAAACTACAAAAATGACATGCTATACTATGACGTCGAAAAACTACAGAAATGA
>CAEGAD010091699.1:0-43348 GCA_903067055.1 Poeciliopsis paucimaculata | reverse complement strand
TATACTATGACGTCGAAAATCTACAAAAATGACACATGCTGTACTATGACGTCGAAAAACTACGAAAATGACATGCTATACTATGACGTCAAAAAATTACAAAAATGACACATGCTAAATTTTAACGTCAGAAATACATTAAAGATGCTAATAAACAAATGATTAAATTCATTTTCATAGTAAGAAATAATTTAATTTTAATTTAATTAAAGCTCTGATCGTATTTTTGTTTCAGTAAATGTACTTTTCTTGAGTCTCCACTTCACGATTAATCGATTACCAAATTAGCTTTTTCAATAACCGATTAATCACAATTCAATTGATTGTTTCAGCCCTAGTTTAGCGTCTAGTGTATGAAACGCCAGAGTGACCAGAGCTCAGTGCTGCCCCTCCCCCACCTGTTGCCTCGCCTAAATATAAAGTGTCATTAGAGGAGAATAGTAGGTAAGGACTCCTTACTGAACATTTAAGGTTCCCAGTAAAGACGCTGACCGGGTCCAGCTGTTACCTTGCAGCCGCAAGCCGCCAGCGCCGGAGCCAGCACCAGGCTCACTTTGTCCCCCACCCCTCCCGTCGAGTGTTTGTCCACCATCAGGCTCTTCCAGTCGTCCGGCCACCTCAGCACCTCCCCAGATACCATCATCCCCCGGGTCAGCGCACGGATCTCCGCCGCTTCCATCCCTCGCTGCCAGATCGCCATCAGCATGGCCCCTTAAACGCAGAGGCAGAAGTCAAAGCCGTTCGGCTTCAGTCTGGTTGAATCCAGCCGCTCCTACCGATCTGGCAGTCCTGGATCCGTTTGGTTGTCACAGACTCGATGAAGAATTTGATCTCCTCATCGGTCAGCTGACCTCCGTCCCTCTTCTTCCTGATCAGATCTACATTGGACGGCATGGTGGCCCGGAGAAACCCGAATCTTCAGCTAGAATATTTACATTTGATGTGTTTATTGAGGCAACACCAACTTTTTATTGAGTTTTAATTGGGGCTGAATGAATCAAATCAACTCTGGGTGAAAGAAGGACATTATGTCATAATAAAAAGTATTGCCTAATATTACAGAATAGATAAGCTAAAATAATGTTTTCCATTTGTCAGATTGTGGTTTTGAAGAGAAGTGTAGCACATTTCAGCAACATGACAATTTAAATAGTTTTACATGATGAAAACATTTAATTAAATAAAGAGAAGTTATAATCCAGACCTAAATTAATATATTTTCTAGTATATTTGATCATATTCTGCTCTAAATAAACAGTGCTGTTGTTGCACAATCCTCCTTTCATGATAAAACCAGGAATAGTCTCAATTCGTTTTATAAATCTGCAGGCTGGAAACTTACTGGGAAACCTGCTTTTCCTGTTTCATGTCTCTGACTTTTTATGATTAGATAGAAAAAGACGTAGAATTAAAGTTTGCAGGAGACAAAAACATAACCAGATTGATTTTATCGCCGTTTGAGTCGACTGTTGGGTCTAGACGTCACCTGTGCGATTAATTGTAACTTGATTTATTGTTACTGTTAAACTAAAATCTCTGGCATTGGGATGATCTCAGGTTTTTAGCTTTGCTTTAGAGGAACTCGGCGTTTTGGTTGTTTTGCAGTTTTCTGGGCGTTTGTTTCAAATTAGAGGAGCACAAAAACTGAAAGCTGATTCTCCATTTTGGTAATTTATTTAATCTCTTTTTAATCAGTTTTTAACTGAATTGAATAGAAAAAATACTTGAATAAGAACATCCTGGATTTTGTGTCTTAACATGCAGATTTGTCCAGCTGGAGGCTCTTTCATTCAAAAATTAATAAACTTCATAATTTCAGTGCTTGTTATAACGTCACGCAGACGGTAAATCATTTAACTGGAAATCTGCTACAAGTCAGCAGATTTTCTGCCTCGGCAGCAACAACTTTTTATTTTACAACGAATCTTAGGCATCATTAACCAATCAATAAAATCTGCTTTAAACATTAAATGTAGCTCTTAGCTGGTCATAAAAGTCAGCGAGTGAGGCGTCGCGCAGCAGGTGGATCCTACCTGTTCTGCAGTCGGAGTGGCGCTGACCTGTTGGCAGAACGACTCGCCTGCAGGTCAGCGCGCCGTCAGCCAATCAGAGAGCGGGGGGGGGGGAAGCCAATCGGTTTACAAGAAACTCCTGGGTCAAGTTGAAGTTCATGTCGTGGTTATCTTGGTTTTGTTTGCAGACTGTCGTGAACTTTCAGGTCACCGAACTAACGCGCTTTAAAAGCAACGAAAAACACAAAGTTCATACAAAAAACTTCATTAATCTGACCAGAATATTTAAGATATTTTACTGCAACTCTGATAATTACTACCATTAGGAGTTTCTTGTTCTGTTTTATTCAACTTTTCTGTCCCAGGATTTTCTTCAGTTCATACAGAAGAAGAAAGATAAATTTAATCCATAATTGTAAGGATAAAAGTTAATTTTATTTTTAGAGCACATTTTCAGCAACAAAACAATACAAAGTGCTTTACAGGAATTAAAATACAAAGAAAATGAACCAAAAGAAAGAAAAATAATCTAATGTTGAGCTAAACTAGTTGTTCAGGGTTGGTAGATAATTATCCTCTGGTTCCTTTTCTGGGTTGCAATAATAGGAGTCTCTCTGCATAATAATCTAAACATTTATCTAGTATAATATTGGCCTAATAGTGAATACAGTTTCTAAACATACAAGCTAAAGAGTCACTAAACTCGAGTCTCTGGATTCCAAGTTTGTTCCAGTTCCTTACTGGGTTAAACTGGGAGAACTCCACAGTTTCTAACAAAATAAAATAAATAAAGAGGAAAGGAAACATCAGGGCAAATGGCAACATTCAGACAAAACAAAGACATGAGTGAAGGCGGTGACATCAGGGGCCATGAAGCCACAGTGCTCAGTCCGATAAGATGCTATTATGGAGGAATGTCCTTGGGAGCGCTCAGCTCCACAGCTGCATGGCGGGAAGGAGGAGGCGGGAAGGAGCATTACGTTTACATATCAAGGAGATTGGAAACATGCAGCCCTTCCAAGGCAACACGGGGAAAACCAAATCAGATACAGAATGTCTTAGGTCGGGTAGATTATGAATTTCTATTTTCCCTAAAGTCTCTCCGATGTATCTCAGTTCCCAATTATCCAAATTAGTTTGGTCGTTCCACTGAGCCGAAACTAGCAACTTCTCCCAGATGGATTCCATGGATTCCAGGTCCATATGGCTGTGTATTATGTCTCACAATATAAATATTTTATGTCAGTCAGTATCAATAATTATTGATTAGTTTCATGTTTTAAATCCCGGAAATACTTACTGTTTTAACCAGTTTTCACTCCACGCCGTTCTTCTTTATTTTTGAGGCAAAACTTGAAGCTGCTGCTGCTCCAGTTACCCAGTAGGTTGTTGCTAGGCAACCAGAGAGCGAGTCAGTCAGTCGATTCCACCAACCTAGCTTAGGTGGCTAAAGCTTCCAACACAGAACTGCTTTCAACAAATAAAAATGAAAGGCAATCAATAAAAAAGCAGCAAAATCATGAAAAAAATGTCCTGATTCAGAAATGATTCACCGTGAAAAGTTGAGTTAGTCTAAAGTAATTATTTAACTTAATATAGAGAGGCTTTAATAAGCCTATAATAACCTTCCTAAAGAAAAAAAACTTGATTATTTGGGTCAGTTCCTCTGTAAAGTCGGACCTGTTATTGTTTTTAGGGGTTTGCATCAAACAAATAGAAAAAAAATAGTTTCAACAAAATAAGGGCTCAGTTTACATTAAATTACTGCTGGTTAAATAAAGTGTATAAATCCATGAAAAATGTTTAAGCCACTAACCGCTAGATAATCTATTAGCATTAGCATTCGTCACCAGAATTCACACTTATTGGGTCTTATTTTGAAAGAATCAGACAGGAAGCCAGCGCTCGGTTTGTAATAAATGACAGTTTATTATAAAGATTACAATCTGTCAAAGAGCTCATTAGCTGTCATCGTGTGCTCTCCGGAGCTTAGAAAAGAGAAAAACTGCACGTACACGCACGCCACTCACTCCAGAACAAACCACACACATACTGTAAAAAGAGGAAGCTAGTGAGGAAGAGGAGGAGGAGGAAGGATTTACACGCAGGGATCTAAGCCAGGTTTTCCTGATCGTTATTCCGTCTTTTTCCAGATTCATCCTGGTTTTCATAACTAGCTGCTGATCTGTTAGCGATCCCTGTTTTAGTTTAGCCTCACTCTGCAGCGCCCCCTGCTGTGAAAATCTCCAAAGTAACCAGATATAAACAACTCATAAAAGCACATATACTGTAGTATAGATGAGCGGAAACCAGGAAACGGATTAACATGGTGGATAATAAAAATAAACTGAAGTAGTTTCAGTTTATTTAAATGTTTTAAGAGATTTTTGCCTCTTTTTGTTCAGATTTCTGAAGGTTTTCAGCTTAACGTCTCATATTGGGTATATTGTTGATTTTCTTGCACATCCTAAAGTCACTTTTTGTACAATAACATAATTTTTTAGTTGATTTTAGCTTTTAAACTATTAACTAGATCATAATTAATTTGCTATTTTTCTATTTTGTTTGGTAAAATTTAAAATATTTTCCACCTCATTCTGCAACAGAAATATTAAGTAATATTTTTCCCCAAACAAAAAAAAAAATCTATATATTTCCTTAATTATTAGCTGGAAGTGAATTTGTCAGCGTCCTCTAGTGGCTGAAAGTTGTAAAAGGATTTGAAAACAAGTTTTTTGCGTTTATCGGTTTCCTGTTTTAGTATTGGATTTGAATTTTAAAACAAAATTACAACACATTTTCATGATTCTGAATCCCAGCGAGGCTTAAAAACAATTTAAATTAAATCTCTATTGGTCTTTTGTAACGTTCTAATTTTTACCTGCTGGACCAGAACTTGACCTCTGACCCATCCAGTGTATTTTTTCACCAACAGCTACTCTAACAGATAATATAAAGGCTTTACTCTAATATAATGCTTTGCTTATAGACTGTACAATCTGCATTTAGGGGTTTCTATAAAATATTGGCTTTGTACAACTTTGGGATCATGATTGTAGCTCGGCAGAAGGACTGAGACGTGTTGTCATGGTAACAGGCACTGAGCATCGATTGTGCTTCGGGGGGTCGGGGGGTTGGTCCATCTGGGGTTACAGGAAGTTTAAACTGGGGCCTCGGTTCCCACCAAACTGGTTCCAGTTCAGATTCAAAGACCAAAACCTGCAGGATGTTCCTGGACTTCCTGATGTGTAAAATCTGAAAACTTTTCAACATGGAGTTTGGTTCATAATTATAGTTTTGTATTAACATAGGATTTCAGTAAATAAAACATATTTAATGGTTATGATATGACAGCTATTTAAGCTAGGGGCTGATAATACAGTTTAATTTGGTAAGGTTTTATTTAGTTTGCTTCAGCTAAAAGATTAAAAATATTAACTTAAAATTAGGGCAGCACTAAAAAAGAAACAGCCCAGATTTATTTAATTTTGAGAGATTGGCAATTGATTGATACTTAAACAAGAAACCAATCATATCCACTGAGCTTAGATCCAGTTGGTATATTTAATGATTTTTCAGACGAAAAAAATTGGCATCGTGCTTTTCTAAAAATCAGAAAACTGCAATTGGTGCACCTTTATTTAAAATAAGCTGGAATTTTTCAGACTTCGTGGGTGTTAAATTTAAATAATAATGGTCCAAATTATTATTATTTTATTTAATTTTCTACATTCTAACAAAAAAATGCTTGAAAAATAATCTAAATTTCAGAAAAACGATCTTTTTCCTCATGATCGTCCCAGAAGCTGTTCAACATTTTAGTAGTTTTGGTTTTCTGTGTTGTTTCAACGGATGTGTCAGAAGATGCGCTTAGGGGAACCAGTTTGGTGTTTTTGGAAAGACGTACTGTTTCTTTAAGAGCTTCTGTTAATCAGAATGGGCCATAAAGTGCAACAAGCTTTAATTAGCTAAACATCTGGAACTGAACGACATGTGAAACTAATTCAGTTATTAGCTTTATTACAGCAGCTGAGATGTTTCGATGTGAACTGGAACCAGTAATTTAACATTTCACTGCAGCTTTGTGCTGGAATAAGACACTATATATTCATACCTATATATGTTTTATATACACAATATATTTTAATTATAGCTCTGAACTATTAAATATTCCTTTGGAAGTTGATTGTATTGGAACGTTTTCAGTGTGGTTCATCAAAAGCCGATAAGATGTAAATCTAACTGCTGTGAACATGTAGCTGTTTTTTTAGCTAAGTTCTAGTTAAATATTCCTCTTGATTGGCACAAAAATTGACCCTGTTCAGGTTTATAAAAACGTACAAACATCTGGATGCGACGGTGTTCCCGTTTGCCTGTTTCTATGTTTGGATTGAACTCCACTTACGACAGGGAAAGCATCCCGTATATGGCAGTGGAGAAAACTCCTTCTATGGCCTGTTCCTGTGCGCTGGGCGCTGGGATGGTTTAGTTCCTGGCTGCTGGATGGGAAGCTGCATGAGGAGGAGGAAGGTAGAGTCTGTACAGATGGCTTTGAGCAGATAGCACCGTGTGCAGGTAGCCCTCAGAAAGCAGGTAAAACCCTGAAACACGCCAACGCCACTCATCGACAAATCATCATGAACTCCACCGCCGGGAATTCAACTCATTGTCAAATCATAACTACACATCTGTTTCCAGACGACCAAAAGCTCTGCACGGCATCACCACCACCGCTGTTATCATTATCATTATTACTTATTGATTAATTCTAAATGATCCATTAACATATGAATTCATGTTTGAAGTAACACAAAAGCTTGATGAGTGATATTTGAGGGGGGAAATTACGACAGCCAAAAAAAAAAAGTCCCAGAACTTATCGATCGGCTCATCGATCGGCTCATTGATCACATCTCTGAGTCCAACTGCGACAAATCTGTATTTTAACCAGCTAAATTCAGGATTTGTTCCCCAATAAATCTGAAATATAATCATGTTTATATTTGTTGTTTATATTGTAAATTTATTTTGGGTATTTAGAATGGTTCCGGTGTTAAATGTTCGTCAGAATTTAATGTTTTTTCCGTCATATTAGTAAAACATGGTTATTGATTATGTCAATATTGTTTGGGACTATTTGTCGTCCGGGTCGGATTTGTGTTGATCGGACTTTAGAGGTTGCATTAAGACAAAAACATTGAATTTGGGTCGCAGTGTGGATGTGAATTGGTTCTATGTGAGTTGAAGGTCAGAGGTCAGAGCTGCTGATTAAAGAGCCGAAACATTTCAGCGATCTGGGCGCCAATGAAAGCGGGGCGGTTCTGTAATGGCTGAGATAGTGGATTAAAGAGATGGCCCGGGGTCTGACTTGAGGTCAGGGGTCGTGAGGTCAGAGTTCTGGACGCCTAGAGGTGACTGGTTGGAGGCGATGGGTCAAGTGGAGCTGTCCAGTAACTGTCTGAGGGCCCGCTCAATGTTGATGCGGTGGCCCAGTCTGGTGACGCCCAACTCCACGTAGTCCTCCTTGGTGAGCGCCGGCAGGTGGGAGCCTTCGATCTCGTGCTCCTGGAAGCGCTGGCGGTGTTCGGCCAGGCCCATGCTCTCCAGCCAGTCGCCCACGTCGTACTTGTTCCACAGGCTGAGGGGCCGCTGCCTCCAGGGCCGCAGGGCCAGCAGGGGCCCGCTGAGGACCGGGGAGGGGCAGGGCGAGGCGTGAGGCGAAGGCGAAGGCGAGCGGGATCGGGTTCGTGCGCTGGCGCTCCTCATGACGAATCGGACCTCCTTTGGTTCCGACGGCAGACTGAGACTTGAAGACTTGAGGATGGTCAGGCCTCGACCAGAGCTCAGGTCGGGCCGCTCGGAGCATGGCGCCGGCGAGGAGCCCAGGCCCATGGACCGGTCTGAGGGGGAGGGAGACGGGGACGGACTTCGGCGGGTGACGGGGTAACGACTTCCTGGGCGGACCGTGTAGCTGGCGCCGTATCCCCTCTGGGAGATGGTGTGAAGTTCACCGAGGCTGGAGAACAACCTGCAGGACATTAAACAGGAAGTCACTCAAACAGTTTCCTTATTGGCACATCAGTGACCTTATTGGACCATCGGTGACGTTATTGGACCATCGGTGACGTTATTGGACCATCGGTGACCTTATTGGCCCATCAGTGACCTAATTGGACCATTTGGAACCTTAAAGGCCCACTGGTGCCCAAATCCCAATTGGTGTGATTATTCTGAGTCAAGCTTGTAAACTTGTTGCTTCAGGACTGAAGAAACCTTTCAGTAAAACTTCTTCCTGGTGTCTTTGGATTCAGGTTACTGTGAATCTACAGCAGCGTTGATGAAAAATATAAAAACTGAAGCGATCCGGTGTTTAGCAGTGATGTAAAGCTCGATTTACTCTATGAACCGACTGCACTTCTATAAACCCATTTAGGATACGGTACCAGGCAGTTACATTTACCTTGCGCCCCCTACAGGAGACCTGCGGCCCGGGTCCAGTGGACTCGGTTCTTCCCCCAGAGAGTGGCTGTCTTTGTTGAGCAGCTGTAGCCGATTGGCCAGGTCCAGTCCCGACCCGGCCCGCCCGCTCAGCTCCAGGGCGGACGCCGAGCGGGCCGTCAGGTCCACCGCTGACCCGGAGCTCTGTCCTCCCAGTGCCGTCGGTCGGCCGCTGCCGCCCTCATCGGGGCTGAACCCGCGCCGCTCATCGTCCCCACCCCCCCACAGCTTGGACCGCCTCTGGAACAGGTAGCGTGGCTGCCGGCCGCCGCCGCTGGTGGGGGAGGAGCAGAGGGGGGAGGAGGGGGAGGAGGAGGAAGCGGCGGAGGGGAGGAGCTCGCTGTCGGACGACTGCTTTAGCAGCGGGTCGCGCAGCGCGGAGCGGCCGCGGCCGATCGGCGACCGCAGGCGGGGCTTCAGAGCCGATGGGGAGGTAGCGGAGGGGGAGGGGCCGGGATGAACGGCAGGTGGGGAGGAGGGGGAGGTCGGGGCGGCGGGGGACGCCAGCGTGATGGATGGAGGGAGCGAACTGGGGGACAAGGAGCTGTCATGGAGACGCTCGTCGCCTCCTTCCTCCTCGTCTCCTCGCTTCCCCAGGGACTCCGGGCCACTCTCCCCTCCCCCCTCTCCTCCTCGCCGTGGCAACAGGGACAGGGAGGAGGGGGGAGGCGGAGCCGGGGGGCTGGCGAAGGCGGGGGGCGGAGTCACCAGGCCGATCCTGCGCAGCTCCTCCCTGGTTTCCTCGTCGCTAGAGGACAGCAGGGCAGGTGGGAGCGTCACGGTGTAAGCCCCGCCCTCTTCCTCCGAGCTGCCAACCGTGAGGCTACGCCGTCGGTCGATCAGCGCCGAGTGACTCTCATTGGCCAGCGCCGGCAGAGGTGAGGGTCTCCATCGTTCTGGGGAGGGGGCGGCGGGTGACGTCACCCCACCTTCCGTCTCAGGTCGCTCCACCTGTCCATCGGGGAACAGCGGCGGCGTGATTCGCTTGTGCCTCAGCTCGGGGCTGGTCTGAGGCGTCGAGTGTTTGGTCCGCTGCTCCGGACTCGTCTGAGGAGAGGTGCGCTTGGATCGAGGCTCGGGGCTGCCCTGTGGGGTGGTGAACGGCGTGCGTTTGTGTCTGGTTTCTGGACTGGCAACCGGGGTGGGGACAGGCGTAGTGGAGGCAGAGGAGTGTTTGATTCGAGGCTCGGGACTCGGCGTTCGTGCGGTGAGTGCTCGCTCTCTGGCAGCGAGAGCCAATGCGAGTGGAGACGATGGATCTAAGGAAACAAAAAACGGGGAAACGTTTAACCAGGACTGGATTTGAATATCACATATATCACAGAGCTGGATGGTTTTCTGAGCTCCATTTTGCCTGCATCCTGTTCAGTTGGCCTTTATATTTATGGAGTGCATCAAGGCAGTGTCCTCGGTCCCATTCTGTTCTTGATTTGAAGCTCTTCTATGAATCGATTGCAAAGCCACTAAAGCCAACTGCATCTGTTGACAATATTTACTATATTAACTAATCTAAGTTAAAATGACAAAATCTAAGTAGCAACATTTTTTATGGGTCTTTAAGGATTTTTTGCTTTTGCAAATTGAGTACAGATGTAGTTATATGTTTTCCTGTTGGAGGCGCTATTTTAAAGAGTTTTGCTGTTTAAAGTAGAAAACATTTTTCATACTCAGCACCTTACAAAGTGCTTTTGAGTATGAAAAGCACTTTTTTCATAGTGCTTTTCAAACTGAAACTAGATATTCAGTTTCTAGTTTGAATATCTTAGTTTGGTCTTATTTCAAATGTACAAACTAAAGTAAACAAAATCTACTTGGAGAAATTTTGCATTTTTACAGTGCATTATTTGAACATACGCTAAACCTACATTTAGGCCCCGTTTACACGGAAATGCAGTTTTAGGGAACCATAAATGTTTTCTGGAATTATTTTTAATCGAGTTACACAACAAAAATTTAAAAAATGTATTGGGCCCGCCAATGTGACCTTTGACCCTGAATGCCTCATACTTGACAACAATAATGGAAGATAATTGTTATGTTTCCGCTCATTCATCAAGTTCATAAAATCTTCTGTGTGATCACGCGTTGTTGTTCTCCGTTCTTGTGTTTACCGCTAACCGTTAGAGGAAGCTTGTGGCGCCACCTACAGGCCTGGTGGAGTTTAACAAGCATTTGATGTTTTCTGTATTTTTGTGGGGATGAAAACATTTCTGGAAACATAGTCCAAGGCTGCTCAGCGTTAAACTTTAAGGACATGTTTTAAATGTAAAAAAAAATAAGTTTCTATTTTAAACATTTATTTTTTAACACATATATGTTTTCCTCAAGTCCCTCACATTAAAACCAAACGGTTAATCATGGAGCTGGTGTCTGAAACAATTAGAGCAGGGGTCAAACTCAGGGCCTGGGGGCCAAATCTGGACACCCATAGCTTTTTTGTGGCCCTCGAGACTCATAAGTAGAACCTTTGAAATTATATTTTTATCTGCTGCCAAATGTCAGTTCCTCCAGTTTTTCTGCAAAATCAACAGATTGTTGTGGTTTTTTTGTGTTGAGTTTATTGCAAATTTTCCACAAAAATTGTTAAAACCATTTGGTTTAAGTGAAGCTAACTCCCACCTGCAAGTGGTGGCATTTCGTACTTTAACGCCGCTGCTGCCTCGCCTTAATTGATGTCAAGTTATAGATTGTGACCGATTAGCAGAAATATGATAAATATTTCTAAATTAACTCCACAAAACTGATTACAAAAACAATTAAATCCTGGAGGAAGTGATAAATGTGAAAAAATGTTCAATATTATTTAATTTCCTTATCGAATGCAGAGACATCTACTAATAACATTCTGTACCACTGGCCCTTTAAGAACATTCATGACCTTGACGTGACCCAAAATGAAAATGCGTTCGACCTAGAGGTTTCCCCGTCAGCGGGTGGAGGAAGGTGTGCGGCGTCGGTGACGGCGACAGGACCGGCGCTGGAGGCGGCAGCTCGCCCAGGTCGTCCATGGAGTGGCTCTGGGTCAGGAGGGGCGGAGCCTGGCTGTCTGACCCCGACCCCTCCACCGACAGGAAGAGAGAGGAGCGGCGACCCTGAACCCGGGCGCGCTCGGACAGAACCTGCTGCTGGTACAGCTCGGCTCGGCTTGGGCTCATCAGTCCACCGCCGTCGGGTTTGGACGGATCGTCTTTGATTCCAAGACCTGAAAGGAAAGAAACTGGACTGATTCTGAACAGATTGGCGCCGCAAACATTTCAGTTTCCTGCTGGGAGGTTGGACCTTCAGGCGACCTTAGGATTCAGAGATGAAGATGTTTTAAGTGATGATGAAGGACAGAATCACCAAACGTTCACAGTTTGAACAATTTAATGACCACAGAGCAACAGAAAGTATTAGCAGGATACATTTAAGCCAGATTAGAAAACGGCCTATTTAAAACATGTTAGCATAACGGCTCATGCTGCATTATTTTCAGGGATTCCTTCAGAAAACCTGCTGAGCCTGGTGCTAGGGGGCGCTAGAGCACCACCGTTTCCAATCAATAATCGGTTATCCAAATAATAATCAGATCAGCTACAAATGAAGCGTTTGCTAAAGAAATGCTGTTATTGTACTTTAGGCAATAAAATGTTTATTTTCTTACATAAAAAGAAATAAGTTTAAGAAATAAGAAATAATCTTTTAATGTATTTTTAATATCATATTAAAGGTTTAAGTGGTTAAGTGAAAACTGATTGATCTGTGGGAATCATCGATTTGTTTCTTCCTGTTGGTTTTTCTCTAAGAGTTTGTGGGTGTGAATACTTTAGCCAGGTGCTGTGACCTCTGAAGGTCACAGTGTTTTCTACTCTGGATGACCAACAACACAGTGAAGTCAGACAGACGATGACGAGCGATGCTAACCCTGCTCCTCAACAGGAAGTTGTTTCAACAGGGGAGACTTCCTCCTCTGGGGCTTGTTGGGCGCGGCTTGATGTCCCACGTTGGCGTACGGGTTTTCTATCGGTCGTCCCCGGCGACGGGACAGCGGCGAGTGTCCGAGGGCGGGGCTGGTGCCGTGGATGGACAGTGTGGAGGTCTGCGTGGCGGTGTGGAGCGTGGCGCCGGCGGCGTGTCCATCGGACTGTGGCGGCGGCGTGTCCTGCAGGATGATCATGGACCGCGCTTTGCGCTGGCGCTCGGCGTGGGCGTGGCTCCTGGCGTCCGACAGCTCCTGCAGCCGCGGCTCCGCCCCTGGCTTGAAGCTGGAGCGAGTCAGGCCCTCGCCTCGGGCCGGCGGAGGCGGCGGCAGGAAGGACGGCGGCGGGCCGGAGTCGAAGAGGTACAGCGCGGAGGGGGACGGCGGCGGGGGCGGCGCCGTCTGCGGTGGCGGTGGGATGGAGCCGTCCGTCAGAGACGAGCTGCGAGGGAAACGGCTCTCGTGGATCAGAGCCGAGATTCTGTCGTCATCCGGGGCGCCTGTCGATGTAACCATGGAAACGGGAGCATAAACAGCTGAGAACCCTCCAAATCTAAATAAATTGTGTCGCAAGTTTATGCAGCAAAAGATATTTATGAAAATGTTTCCAGAGGTCATGAAAGGTCAACCAGCCCCCTGACCTTCAAATCAGGCAACATTGGTGTCAATCAATGCGGCTATGTTTGTGCTGCTTTTGCTTTGAAGAAATAGTGAAAGTTTAAAGGTCAAAAGGTCAGCCTGCCCTGCCCACATGACCCAAATACAACAAAATGTTTGTGCTGCTGTCATTTTAAAGATATCAATAGAAATGTTTCCAGAGGTCATTAGAGGTCATCATCAACAGGTTGGAAACGTTTGTGGGAGTTGACGGGTCTCACCGAAGCTCTTGGTTCTGGACATCCCTCTGGGCAGCGGCATGGTGCTCTTCTCCGGGGCGGAGGGCGGGACCAGGCCCTGGCGCTCAAACAGAGACTGCAAACACAACACGCTCTTTAGCTCCCCCACTGGAGAAAACTGGAACTGCTGCATTCACACAGCACGTCTTGATGCTTCAGCCACATATTTTGATGTATATTCCTGGTTGATCAGCGCCGATTAGCTGCTGTAGCTAATCACCAACAAGATTTAGCCCAGAAAAGCGCGGTGGTAGAGGGCCGATGGCAGCAGCCGACCGTGTTTGAGTTAAAAAATGTTTAAAGTTGACAGAAAATTGTTAAATATTTAAGTACGTGTTACTGGAAGAAATGATTAATAATACCAAAATCCTAAACATAAAATCTTAAAAAACACAAACCTGAAAAAAAAAAAAGTTAAAAATTTTTATCCTTTATCTGTGATTTGTCACTTTATTTGCTGACGTTAGCATGTAGCTCAGTAAAGACAGGAGGTATTTGGTTTCAGTGAATAATAGAATCTTTAATAACAAAGTTTAGGCTGGCAGGACCAAAGTATAGCCTGGTGGCCCGCCAGGCTGATAAACGCCAAGGGAATGCCTGAACCAAGGTTATTCGGTTTTTGTTAAAAATACCAAAAAGCAAAAAAAAATTTTATTTCTGTGTAGTTTGTTTTATATCAGTCATGGGAGGTTAAATAGTTCATGATTTTTTTTATTTTTTTTTGCTGTTAGAATCATTCATCTACACGTCAAATCGCGAATCGTTTTCCGCTTGTCTTACGTTGATCTCCGCCTGCGTGATGCGTCGGCTCGTCGGCCGCTGCTTGACCGTCGCCGCCCTGAAGTCGTCGGAGGGGCGGGCCCTCAGAATCACTTCCTGTTGACCTCCGGCCAGCATCTCATCTAGTTTCTCTGCAGGAGGAGAAAAAGATCATCAAATTGGAGGATAAACACAGAAAACACGATGAATGAAACAGAGACGCCACCACAGAGCGACTTATCGGGGCCGCAGAAACAAACATGGCCGATGGCAACTTCTGTGATTCTCAAACGAAAATCTATTTGAAGATCAGTTTTGACATAAGAGCTGTCACAATAAATCATGATAAATTACTTTCAATTCTGATTATTAATAGTTTTTCAAAGACGATTTTGTATAGAGAAATTTTATAAACCATTTGTGGTAGTTTGATTTTATTTAGTGTTCAGACCTACATTTTCTTTAGAAATCTAAAGTTTATGGTCTCTGAGAAATCAAACTTGGATTATTCTAAACTTCAGCATTATTGGACTATCTGGTCTGTTGTGGTTCTGCTGGTGTGACCTTTGCCCTCTGGCGCTTGTTGCTGGTTCTGTGAGAACGTTTTAGCAGTTGAATTTAGATGCATTTTTAAAATCTTAATTCTCAGTTTGAGGTCTGATGAAGCACAGCTGTCAGCTGTGCTTTAAAGGAATTTATTTTCCACTACAGTGAGAGAGAGCAACACATTTAGTGGATAACAGGAAGGTTGGATGGCGCTTTTTGCTTCATAGTTTTATGGAAAATACTGAATTTAAATTCTGCAGTTTTCTGCAGGAAAACGAATCCGTTCTCTTTGGGGTGAAAGTTATTACTTTTCTATCTTGATGTTTGTAAATTAAGATTTTTCTTTTTCTTTCACTGAAACAAAGTCAGAAAAGGAGAAGTTTAGATTTTTAATCAACTTTTATTACTGATAAATAGTTCTGCTGCCTGAGGTTTAATATCTAAAAGAATAAAACAGATTTACTGACATTTTAAAATATTCAAGTATTTATTGTCCTTATTTTGCTTTTTTTGGTGCTAATAGAAAGTGGGATCACAAACAACGTGATATATTCACTAAGATAAAGACAAAAATTAGGAAACGGCATGTTTTATCATAATAATGTTTCATTTATTTCTAACAGCTAAAAAAACCCTGCAGTTCTCAGTAAAAGTGTCAGAACCGTCGGGTCGGTTCTGAATGTTTTGGTTCCTCAGAAATGTTCGGCTGCGGCTCTGAAATGTCGCAAACACCAATCAGAGATGCACAGCGTAGCTCCGCCTCCAGGTGTTTAAATCTCAGGCTCTGATTGGCTGAGAGGAGGAGAACGCTGTGCGTCCCGAACATTAAGACACAGAACCTGACCAGAACCACACTGAGGTCCAAGTGACTCACCGTAACGGCGCCTCCTGGCTGCAGACAGAGCAAACGTCAGCAATAAAAAACATCAGTGTGTTTTTAACTCTGAGTTGGTTTTTAAACTCTGGTTTAAATAAACTCTGTTTGTTTTTAACTCTGAGTTTCTTACCGATCTCCTCCAGGTCGGCCGTCATGGACTTGGACCGCAGCGTCAGCGACGTGCTAGGGGCTCGCTTCGGAGGGGGCGGAGCTAAGAGGTAGGAAACAGGGAGTTACCATGAATTAACTGTCCCTTCTGTCCACATGGGTTTTATGTCCTAACAGTAGTTAAGTATTATGTTAGATATTTTATTTAGTTTTAAGGTAGTTTTATTTTAAGGCAGAGAACCAACAGATAGAATTACCGAATTCAAAACTCGTATAAAAACTTGTTTTTCATAACTTGCGTTCAACCCATTTTCTATTACTTTTACCTGTGAAACTGTCACTTTCTAGTGTTTTTATTCATTATTGTTGCTTGTCTTTGTTTTTTATTAGTGTGCACTGCAAAAACAGAAAATCACACAAAGTATTTTTGTCTTGATCTTGGTAAAAAATATAAAAGCAGCTTGCTTTTCAGTAAGTTTTATTAAATCATTTCTTAAATTTAAAAAACACTAATTCCACTGGCAAATTTGTTATAAAAAAAGTTGCCAATGAAACTAGAACTATTTATCATTATTCAACAATTATAATGTTGTTATAATTGTTGAATTATAACAACATAATTGTTATAATTATGTTGCAAAACTTTTCTCATGTTTTGCAGAAAAGTTACTTAACTTTTTTTAAGGGCTAGACAAAAAAACTCTTGGTAAGATTGAGTTTTTGCAGTGCGCTTGCAAACGAACCACCAGCCAATCAGAGTATTCCTTTCATTTGCGTTTTTCACAGTAAAATTCTAAAATATTAATTAAACAATGCAAGTTTACCTAAATGCTCCCAGGCTGAAGAATTGAAGCATTTTTTTATTTTGTAGTTTCTGATAATTATTCTGATTTGCTGGTTGTGACAGATTTAAAAATACACATCTGTAGTTATTGTTGGTTCAGAAAACAACAAATGAAGTCGTGGAAAAGTGACAAGTTTAACTGTTGTAGAAATCATGTTGGCTTCATCTTAAAATATGAACTGTACCTTTAAGATGAACCTTTGGTGTCACATTCAGTCAGATTAATTTTATGCAGGAGGTTATAAAAGCAAAACTGCTGTCTGAGTTTAATAACTTCAGGAATTACATCTTTAATCTGTTTCTGCAGCATAAAACCACCTGCATTTACAAACATTTTACAGAACAAGTGAACGTTGCTGCTGAAAAGCGACGCATCATCAGCTGCACCTTTCTTCCTGATCAGGTTTGTTTCTGACTTCCTGGAAACCGAGACGACCTTCATCAGCAGGCGACTTCCTCCTTGTCGGATCAGAGAGACGACCTGGCGGTGACCCACCTTCACCACGTCGCTGCCGTTCACCTTCACACAGAGAGGTCAGAGGTCAATCTGAGGAACGGTTTAAATTCGACTGGCGAATCAGCGACCTCTCACCTCTATCAGGAAGTCTCCGGTCCTTAGCCCCGCCCTCCAGGCCACGCCCCCTTGATCCACCGACTCCAGGTACTGCAGAGCAGGAAATGCCGGCGTGGGAGCAAACTCCTCGATGGGCGTCTCAGCTGGATAAAGGTCAAAGGTCAGTAAAAACTACAGCGCAGGACGTTCTGGGTAAATATAAAATGCAGTTTTATGGTCTGAAAACAGGATTTCTTCTCGCGCTAACACTTAGTCTCTGCTTGCTTTTGGCACAGTCGCCTGGCAACCTCTCAACCAATAGAATGAAAGTGTTGTAATGGGTGCATTTGTTGCCTTCTAGCGGGTGTGCCTATCGATTGTAGCAACCTGCGCCACCCACTGGATGTAGGGAGTTACACTAAACATGGATGTTTCTCCCTACATCCAGTGGGTGGCGCAGGTTGCTACAATCAATAGTAGCCACACAGACACGCCCAGTACAAGACTTTCATTCTATTGGCTGAGAGGTTGCCAGGCGACTGGGTGGTTCCATGTTTTGTAAGCGAGCAGAGACTGACTGAGCGCGAGAAGTTTTGAGAAGAAAGGTATGAAGTCCTGATTTTGGCCTGAAAATGTTTGCGCTCGACTTATGACAGAAAAATTCCCCCATAGCTCTTTTCCATGCATGTACACAGAGTCTGAAACTGCAGTTCAACCAGCAAAAACCAAGAAGTTTGTTTGATTTAGTGATGTGATGATCTGGGAACGACTAAATTTAAAACACCAGAGCTGTAACATATTCTTCTTGTTACTGTTTTTGTAACTTCAGTATTAACTCTCCAGTATTAACTCAGCAGCTGTTGGATGTTTATGCAATCATTTATCAGCTAATCAACAGCTTTCCAGCACTGACTGGAAACCAGTGCTCCCATGTGATCACAGCTCTGTGGCTGTTATGCAACAACACAGCGAGGAGTTCTCCTCTCTTGGTTCAGATTAAAATATCTTTGTTGGTTTCTCTGTCCAACCACCCACCACTCCTCCGTTTCTACCTTTAGCTCCTCGCAGGACGAATCCAAATCCTTCGCTTTCTCTCTTCTGCAACACGGCCGTCTTCTCCTCGATCACGTAGTCACTGGAACCAGATTGCAGAAAACAACTCAGATTATTTGGTAATTCCCATTACTGTCCTGTAAATAAATGATTGCCTCAACTTCAAAGGTCTTCCATTTTAATTTCATATATATTTATACGGTTATGTAGAGTATTTAAAAGCAGGCAGTAGTTTCCCTGTTGGAAGTGTTGATGCTAATGATCAGAAACAATTGATACATCTGGTTTTCTGAGGAAGCTGTCCTGTTGTGTTTAGACTAACTTTAGGTTCTGACCAGAACAAAAATCACTAAGATGAAAATCAGTGAACACACTGACTGCTCAGAAATATTCCACTGAACCTCAAAGACCAACTAGTCAATATTTATGTTTTGACCGTTGATGAAAATGTGCATTTGCTGAGTCTCACCTGTAGGAGGTATAGTTGTCGTAGGAGCCCACGGTGTAGTGTCTGAAGAGCCGCTTCGTTCGGTCCTCTCTCGTCTCTGAAACACAGAAATTACATGTTGGAGGCTGCTGGGAAGGAGATGGGAGAGGTCAGCGGGTCGTTACCCAGTCGCGGGTCGTATTGTCTCATCTGGACTTCCTCCACACAGTCGGCAGGAAACCAGCCGGTTCTGCCCTTCACCGTTCCCTCCCAGAAGCCTCCTTCGCCGATAGACAGCACTGCAGACACAAACCGGGTCAGAACCGGCCCAAACAGTAACTGAGCAACTTTAGTATTTACTTGTTGGAAATTTGCGCTACATTTCACTACTTAGCGAACAGGAAGATGCTACACCAATCAGTGTTTAAACGGGTTTATAAAGGACGAACTCTTCAGGTGAATAATGAGACTTTAACTCCCAGAGTGAGAAAATGGAGTAACAAACACGAAGGCTACATTAGCTAAGCTAGGATCATACAGAGATAGGTGGAGGACTCTAAATTTTCACAAGAACAAATTCTGCTGGATGATAAATTGTCCCAGAAGTTTCCTGATCAATGATAACATTTTTGTTTTGAGATCGTTTACTGATGCCAAGACAGTCCAGTTCCTACCAAGATGGCCGCCAGCTACAAAGTTCCTGGAAGTGTTTAGAGTTGAGCACTTTGTCTCCAACTGACCTTTGACCCGCTCGCCCCTGTGCAGCAGGATCTCTCCGGGCCCCTGGGGGACGTGGGACCGTGTGGCGATGAAGGTGCGCCCTGGCACGGCGCTGTAGAGCCTCCTCTTCCTCATCTGCGGCGTGTGGGGGGGCGAGGAGGGTGGGCTGGTCTCCACATGGCCCCCCCCACCGGGGCTGTGGGGCGACACACCAGTGAGAGGCGGCGGTCGGACCGCAGCGTGGGGCAGGCGCAGCGGGGCGTACCTGAAGCGGCGCGGGTGGCGTCTCAGGGAGTGAGTGTGCGAGTCATGATGCGTCTCCAGGCTCTGGAGGGAGGGGCCGGGCGAGGAGGCGGGGCTTTCCAGGGCGTTGTCGCTGGCAGAGCGAATCAGAGAGCGAGGAGACGACAGGCCGTTCCCGGCCGGGGTTCTGGTGGCGCCGACCCGGCGGCGCTTGGTATAGGACGGGGTTTCTCTGAAGGGAACTACTTGGACACATGAAGACACACAGAGTTCACCTCAGCAGCGGCGCCAGCAGGAAAAACGCCACAGACGTTTTAGATTTTTAAGTAATTATATTTCATAATCAAATTACTTAGTTAAGTTTATATGTTTTTGTTGCTTATCGTTTGTATTTACTAAAATTTAACTATTCTCTGCTATTGCTTTTTTATGTTCATTTGTACAATAAAAAGATATGATTAAAAGTATAATCACATATATATATATATATAAATATATCAGAGTGAAGAATTAAGAAATATTCATTAAAATGTTGGGCTTCTCAAATGAAACCAGGTGGAGCGCAGCTGAAAAGCCTTTATCACATTAAAACAACATTAAGCCACTGAAGCTATATTAATAAAATAAATGACAATTTTTTGAAAAGGACTAAATTTCTGCCAAAAATTTTAGAGAATTTGAAATTTTCTAGAAAAAAACAAAGCAAATATTAAACTTTTCAAACTCAGATTCCCTCGTTTTTGACAGAAACTCTTCTTATTGTGTTTTTTCTGCCTACAAAGTCTCCAACATGCCGCCATATTGAATTAGATTCTGTTTCACAGCCATAAAAAGGACCAATTTAAACTTCATTTTTGTAAAGTCCAGAATCTGATAAAACTTTTAAACATTTTGTTGCCATTTAGTTCTGCTGAGCTGTTAGAAATGTGAAATTAAACCAGAAAGTTTCTTAAGCGATAATTAATCTTTTTTCCATCCTGACTCTGAATTGTCTTTAAACTCACCAACATCAGAAGTTTTGTGGATCTTGATTATTTCAGCCAAATCAAAGTTTCCTGCGATGATCGCCACCTGAACACAAACCAGATGATTAACAATTAGTGAACAGATTACATGTTTATTAAAAATGCATGTATTTGGCTTGTTTTCTAGCTAAAATTGATCATTATTAGCCAAACATTATTTTATCAGTTTGCTTCTATATTTACGTTATCTGCCTGGTTGCGTTTCCTCATATCCACAGAATTATAAATATACATTTTATGTTTTTCCCCAATAAAAAATAACATTTTTATTATATTTCAATGTGACATATTTAAACTCCCCACTTTTTTTTGTGATTTTATTTGTAAATTTTGAGCAAAAGAAAAATTTGTGTTGCTTTTAATGGAAAAGAAAAAAATGAATAAAAGTAAAAATATTAATTTTCCAACAAAAGTGATTTATGTATGTTTTCCAATAAGAATGACCTAAACACATAAATCTATATTTTCTGTCCTGTTTTCACCTGAAAGGCCGTCTGGTTGTTGTAGTTCTTTATGTCCTTGTTGGCTCCTCTGAACAGCAGAACCCGGGCGCAGCTGTCCTGCAGAACCGACACCAGACATGTCAACACGGCCATGTGACCGGGTCACACACATAACTGTGTGTGCATGTGTGTGTGTGTTACCTGGTTGTACAAGGCACACAGGTGCAGCGCCGTGTTTCCTGAAGCATTCTGGGAACTCATGTCAGCGCCGTAGAACAGCAGGTGCTCCAAGTGCTGCACGTTGCCATAGCGACATGCCTGAACACCAAAACAAAAAAAGAAAAAAACACGCCCACACACAGGGAATCAGAACTGAACAAAACCAGTCATCAGTGGAGCAATGGTGTGTGTGTGTGTGTGTCACCTGGTGGATTTCCTGCCACCCGTTCTCATCAGTGATCCCTGTAACCATGGCAACAAAAACTGTTTCAGCGACAAAGTGCTTTTTGTTTTTTCACAGATAAATCATCATTGATGGTGTTTAAGCAGCACAGAGGTCGTTCCCACACACTCTCACCGATGGTGGCGTGGTCCTGCAGCAGCAGCTCGCAGCAGTAGGGGGCGCCGCCCACCATGGCGGAGTGGTAGAGCGGAGTCAGGCCTCTGCTGTCCTTGTAGTCCGGTGACGCGCCGAGGTCCAGCAGCGTCTGTGGAGTCAAAGCGCGGGGTCAGAAGTCGGGTCAGGACCGGACCGGGCCGTGGGCCGGGCTGGGCTGGCGGACTCACCGTCAGGGCGGCGCTGTTCCTGCACAGAACGGCCCGGTGCAGAGCCGTGATGCCGTCTCTGGTTCTGAAGTCCAGGTGGGCCCCGCCGCTGCGCAGAACCTTGATGAGCTCACAGCTGTCATCCAGCTGGACAGCCAGGGTCAAAGGGCACTCTGGGCAGGGAGAGTGTTTCTGTTACCAATCAGAACCGAGTCGACCCAACACCAACACAGATCAGAGTTAAACGGCTCAAACAGAAAAAAGCTGAGAATCTGGAGAATTGATAACGTTTTCTAACAAATTTCTAGATTTTGTTTCTGTCTAATAATCAAAATAAAATCATAAAATAAAAAAAACTGTATGGAAACTACTTTTTTCATTTTTACATATAAATATAAATCAGAATGAAAAATTAAGAAAGATTCATTTAAAAATGTTAATGTAATGAACTGAACCAAGTGGAAAGCCTCCAAAAAGTCAGTGAATCTGTTCAGAGACTGCACTGTTTCATAACTGGTGAAGTATTTTAAATCTGTCGGTTCAGATCTGCTCCAAAAAGAACCTATTCAGAGATGGAAGTGTGTTCAAAATAAGGAATCAGTTCATTAGAAGAGAAAATATCCAAACCGGTTTCTTTGGTCCAGCTCTGTTGCCGGGCAGATTTCTGTCCTATTTAAAGCTTTATTTATAACGAGGCGGTGGACAGACGGTCCTACTCACCTCCGCTGTCTGAGTCGTGGAAGTTCGGGTCCAGGCCTTTCTCCAACCATTTGGCCACTTTCTCTGCATTCTTCTGGTGAACATGTTCCATGAATCGCTTCAGATTGGCCTGAAACATCAAACATTCGGTTTGACCAGTCACCATGGCAACAAACGCAGCCAGAAGTCGCTGTCTGAGCCGTTTGCTACCTTAGTGTGAAGCTTTGCCAGCTGCTTGTCATCAACGTAGCTCTGAGTGTAAACTCGTCTCTTATAGCGAAACTGAAACACAGAGAGAGAAGATCGTGAAACCCGAGTTAAATAACGGATCCAAGTTAAGCAGCAGAACCAGACGTGTTAACGAGGTTAACGAGACAAACACAACGAGGAGAACTGGGAACTGAACTGAGTTTTTTCCCCAGAGATTCACGGAACTGTTCACTGAACTGTTGGAGATGTTTATAAAACATTTCTGACATTTTAAACAATCGCATCGCTGCTTTCAAACAGACGTTTCACCCCAGAAAGTATTGGTAGTTTTAGCTTCACCATCATTAAAATTTTTGATTATTTTGGAGTTTTCTTTTAAAATTACAATTTTATTCTCATATTATGACTTTATTTTATTAATTGAAAAAACAAATCTTAGCCTAACTCTAAAATTGCGTCGTAGAGTTTACATGAATTCAAAGTGCAAATAAGCAGAATCTGTAAAACAAAATGGCCGCCCTGTGGGTGATGACCTATGGAGGGAATGCATTGGAGGAAAAAAAATCCTGATTTTCCAAAAATTAAATCTTCAAAAACTAAAACTTTGATTGATTGCCCAGTCACAGGAAACATTGTTAAAACCAGCTGTTCTTCAGCAGTAAATGAGTCTGAATGAGGCAAAAATCTAGTAAATATTCAGAAAGTTCTAACAATTACAAAAAACATTGAAACAAACCAATAAAAAAATAATCATGTTTTTTGCTAAAGTTTTTGCTTTAGGGATCATTTTGATGAGTGATATTATTAATCCATGTGGAATATTTTGGTCAATGTTTAACTTATTCAAAAGCAAATCAAAACTGATGGTTTGAGTCTTGATTTAAATCCTGATTAGATGAATTATATTGCAATCTTATTTTAGTGTCTTATCACATGAACAAGCTTCTTCGCATGTGACTTTAATATGATTTCATATTTAAGGGAAACGCTGGCGATGGTAAGTGGTTTACCTCCAGATACGGGATGGGAGTGATGTTGGGCAGAGGATACTCCTTCAGCAGGCGCTCCTCGTCCAGAAACTTTCCGGCTCGGCCGTTGAACGCCGGCTGGAAGAGACCATAGTTCAAAACATCCGACAGAGACTGAGTCAACGTCACCAGAACCCTCTGCTTACTGGTCCAAACTGGTAACTCTGGGTCCAACCGCAAACACTTCTGAGAGAGCCGGAGCCAGAGAGACAGACAGACAGGGGGGGACGGACAGAGAAAGAGACAGGACGGACACACAGACAGGTTTGTGTTGTGTTTCATGATCCACGCTTCGGTCCGCGCTGGCGCCCTGTGCGCGCGTTACCGTCTGCTGCAGGTCCGGGATCCCGATTCGGACCACAACGCTGTTTCCAGAGGGCGGGTCCTCCCCGTCGTCGTCCCTGGCGACAGCAGAGCCTGTTGGGTTGCCGTTAGTAACCGCCTGTTGCCGCGGGCGATCATGATTAGTGTCAGCGGTCGGACTCAGAGGCATGTGGCTGCAGGTCAGAGGGAAAACTTTATTTATTTACAGTTTGAAATGAACATGTTGACAAAAGATATAAATGAAAAGGTTCACCAAACTAAAACATGTAAATACCATAAATACAAAATCAGGTGAAATAAACATTTTTCCAAATAATTAAAAAAAAACATTTTTCCCCAATATAAAACAACAAAAACTGCAAGCGTGTGTCTGTGTTTGCTGAATTTCTGGTTAAAATATGTTTGTTTTTTTATTCAGTAAAAACACTCCTAAAAGTACAATTTTCCCAAAACGTTACTCAAGTAAGAGTAACTAATTACTGCCCAACTCTGACTAAACCATAAGTAAACAACCAACCTGCTACATCTTTAAACACAAATAAGGCAATTTGCAAATGTAAATATAATAATAAATAAAAATATATCTATTAGAATTGATAAAGCCATTTACTGACTCAATATATTTCATTGTTTTTTAAAAAGTGACTGATTTAAAACAGAAATACAACTTTCCATTTGTTTACTTCTGAAAAACAAAAATTATCTCAAATTATAAACACAAAATATTTGTAATAGTCCACCAAGTTGTGAAATTTCATTAATTTTAAGTAAAAACTTTACCTAAATTAGCTTTCCTTATATTAAAATGTTTTATTTATTTCATCAATTGGGTTAAAAAAAAGCCCTGCTGTGAAGCCGTTCTGATTCCAACATAAATTAATAATGAGTCACGATAAAATAGTTTTATATTCGGTCTGTGGAGACAGACATGAGTCTGAAATCCTCCCACAGATATTTTACACCTCATCTGGTCCAAGGCGGCAGGGAACCTCCACTCTGACCTCCGGACGTCGCATCACTTCCTGTTTTTCACACGCAACAGAGACGAGCGGCGTTGCTTAAACTGACCAGAAACAGAAAGTACAGCGGCCACCAAAGAAAAGCTTACAGGATTCAATTAAGGACAGTATTGCGAGGGAACGCAAAAGAAAAAAACTTCCCCATGTCCCCTGAAGGCCTCCGTAGTTTTTTGATAGTTCATCAAAATTTAGCTTCAAAACTAAAAATAGGACTTTTTATCTAAATATTTAGTTTGCTAGCTAAATCATTTTCTTCCAAACTAAATATTAAGCTTTAAAATTAAATACCAAAACTATATACTTATCTTTCTAGCAAAAATATTTACTTTTAAAACTATTTAGCTTCCTAGCTAAATCAGTCCCTAAACTAAATATTTAGCTCTCAATGAAAATATGTAGCTACAGCAATAGCTTGCAAGCTAAATACTCAACTTGCTAACTAAATATTTCAAAAATACATATTTAGCTTTTAAGCTAAATAATTAGTTTTCAAATTAGCTAAATATTTAGATTGAAAGCGACATTTTCACTGGCTAAATCCTTAGCCTCTACACAAAATATTTAACTTGTTAAATATTTTGCTTGCTAATTAAAAATTTGTTTGAAACTGTGACATTTATAAATGAATCAATAACATGGTTTTAAAAATGCTGATATTCAGAAATGAGCTCCTACTTTTTAAAAATCATGTAACAGGCTGAATAACTGCAAAATTATCGCTGTTCATTTTTTCCAGTGCAAGCAGCACTGCATCGCTTCCAGATGATCCTGATGGAATAAATGCTGAGTAGGGAACTCAGATTGATGCAGAAGTTGGAACTACCCTTCAGCTACTTTGTAATTTGCTAATAAAAGCTAATTTGCTGCAGGTTTCTGTTGACGGCAGAGTCTGCAGTCGATGACGTTCCAACGAAAACATCGTCCCGTCTTTTAATTATCATTTTCTATTAATCTCTACTGCTGGTAATTGCTAGCTTGCGCGGCGGCGGTGCCGACAGAGTCAGAAGTTTGTGTCGGGCTCCATCACAGCCGGGGATGAAAGCGAGGCAGACGGGGAGGCGAGTTGTGAGTTGTCATAGAAACTGGATTAGCAGGGAATCCTGTGCTAACCTCTCTGTCACCATATGTGTGTGTCTCTCTGTGTGTATGTGTGTAAAAAAAAAAACAAAAAAAACTCCTGATCTACATGCTCACTGTTGCCATGGCAACGCGGTTGAACAATTTCTCAATACCTGCTGACTCTTTCTCTCTCTCTCTCTGTCTGTCGACCCACTAAACTGCCTTCTTGTCACAGCAGGATCAGCCAGATGTGAACATATTCATCAGCAGTTATTGATTTCCAATATCAGACCAAAATCAAAGGTTCTTAACAATGTGAAGAAAGTTTTTAAGTCATTTATTTTGGTTCCATTTACCCAGAATGCCGTGCGATGTTATCCACTTTCTGCTTTAAGTCAGAGTAAAACCTTTTCAGCACAACGAATCGTCCCAGTGAGGCAGCCATGTTTACAGATGAAGGCCATTAATGGATCCCAACCAGGGACAAAGCAATAATTATGATGTGACCCCCTCACATCTGGAAAATATTTGTTTTGACCTCGCCACATTTACAGTAAAATATTACCACCCTCAAGACCATTTTTATTACTTTGTCAAAGAATCCATTCCTGATACAGTAAAACTTTACTTCAGGTCTTTTACCTTTCAGCACACAAATATCTATGAAATAAGGGCACAAGGCAAGAAAAAACTACCAAAAAACATTGGAACTTTATGGACAGAAGGGAAATGCTGTCATTTACGTTGTGACAGAGTGCTAGCTATCACTGATGTCACACCTGTTATATTAGCGCCACCTACCTGAGACTGAGGTGAGCACATATATCTTTGTGAACAAAGAACAATGTGTGTCCTGTAGCTTTGTGTCTGAGCTTGCAACTAAACGAGTCTCACCACCAGCCAGGCCTTTTTCATCCAATTATATCACCAAGCATTGTCAAACAAACCAAACCCTTTAACAAACCTGTTCCCATCCTCGCCTGTGGGGGCGCTGCATCAAGAACTACTGAAGGAAACAACACAAAACCACTGAAGGCGACACTAAGCGCAACATCAGATTTGAGCAGTTTTACGATTTCTCTTTTGTCTTTGATAAAAGACTATTATCCATTTCTCCCTCTCACGTTGGACTAGTACATTTGTTATGGTTGTATTTACCCAGAATGCCCTGCGCTGCAGTTCACTTCTGCCGTTGACCGCTTGCCGTTCACATTTGCATTCAAACCGCGCCAGAGTTCACTTCAACCGACCCGAGTCTGAGGCTCACTGGTTCACTTTTTTTGAGTCTTTGTTCTTGTCGACGTCGGATTTTGTTTTTCACATTCTCCTTTAGCAACTTTCCATTTTAAGATTAAAATAAGTGATGAAAGTTGGATGAAATAATCTTCCTCTGGAGTTCTTTCAGCTCTTCAATTAGCTTTAATTCTTAGAGAAAAGAGCAATAGTGAGAAGCTGAGACTTGGAGCCGTTTCTATTTGAATTTTATCCCTTTAATAAATAACAAATCTGAAAACAAGGAATCTTTTCTTAACTCTTAACATCAAATGAAGAGAGAGCCTGGCATCCAGTTTTCTTTAAACTCTGTGACCTTTGACCTTTACCCAAAACGAAGCAGTCTCTTCTTAGTCATTTATCTTTCCCGCCCCAGTTTGTGAACTTCTTCCCAACATCCTCAGGAAACCGAGTTGTGCAGTTTAGGGATCAGAAGACGGAGTTTGCATTTTCCTGAGATAAAGTATCAGTCGGCTCCGAGACCCCAGCAGCTCTTTAACTCGTAACGATGATTGAAATTTGCAATAAAAGCCAAATCCCCAAACACATTTCAAGATGATTTTCAAAGCCTGCAGAAATGAGGCGAGGGGAACAGAGCAGCTAACTGGAGTCACTAATGACCTCAACATCATTTCCTTCATCCCAACAGTTTCTGGATAAAGATGTCAATACCACACTGGTTTTACCTAAAAAATATAAAAATCTCAGGTTTTTAGAGTTTTTGAAAAACTAAATGACCAGGACCTGTAACCACTTGTAACATTTTTCCTCTAAATGTCAGTTTCTGATTAAATTTGATAAACGCTAAACTTCAACAAAACACATTTCAGATATCAGAACAGATAAACTGGAAGAATTAAAGTTTCTCCTTTCAGATGTTCCAGCTGTCGGTTCTGGTGTTCATTTCAGTTTCCCTACGATAAACACTGGAAGAGAAAGCCATGTCAAAGCATTGTTCTGCTGCTTTTGTTCTGAAGTATCACAGAACCCGTGTTTATGTCCATTCTGTCCACCTCCAGCCTCAACAATTTTCTCTTTAATCATTTCAGAGCTGAAGGGTTTGATTTTCAGCCTCCACTTCTCAAAGTGCTTCACATCCTCCAATCAGAGGCTGTGAATCATCTGCTGGCATTTATAAAACCCTTCCTCCTCCTCCTCCTCATTCTCGGATGCTCGATCGGACCTGCAGCGGTCCAGTCAGGCATCACTGCAGCTCAGACAGATGATGGTTCCTTTTGTTTAGGCAGCAACCCCCTGACTGCCTACTGCCCAACAGAAAGCTTTTGTTGTTTCCTGTTTCTGTTTATCTTCACCTGTTTTCACCATGTTGAACTGAGTCACTGCTGACTCAAAACAAATCAACACAAACAGGTGAATAAAAACAAAAGCATCCAATGAAATCCAGCTTTTCACAGGCAGCTTCACCTGAAAGGAGCTTTGTGACGGCTGTTCAAACAGAGATCTGAGTCAGACTCCTGTTAGCCCAGAAAGGTGAACCGACGAATAATTCAGATTTTGCTTCATCTGGTAGCATTTCCCTCAACTTTATCAGGAGCACCCAGAAAAATCTTAAAGCCTCCGGACGGAGAGCTGAAAATAAAAAGAAAATTGGATTTAAGATGGGAAATAACAGCCAGAATCTGTGATTAGCTAATTATCAGTAGCCTCTAGAAAAACATCAGCAATTATCTTATAATAGCAACCGCCTCCGTAATGGCGCAGCATATCACTGTAGAAATCCTTCAAACATGGAAGCAAGCATAAATGTTTTCTTGGTCATCATTTAGATCTTATGCGACTGCCATTTTTCAAAATGGCTGCCATATGTGAGCCTTTTAAAGCCATTATTCGCATAAAATGTTCATTTTCACGACTTGTATAAGGTTTACATCACATCTCGGTGATGGTTGTCATGTTTATACAACATTAAAGTAATAATATGTAGCATTTCATAGGCTTAATGGTTAGCATTAGCTTCAGCTAATAGTTTATATGGTTAGCAGTTTGGCAAGTAATATTCTTGTTTAGCCGATCATTAGTTAGTGAACCTAACTATTTGGTTAGCTGTAATATCTACTGCTTGTTTTAGTACAAACAGATATTCTCCATACCATTTTTTAAAATTCATGGTGCCATTTTAAAAAATGGCCACCATGAAAAGATCAAGAAAATATGTATAATATTATGATTTTACAGCAAACACAACAGAAACTCTCCATTATGACCATAATGGCCGCTAAACAAGATCATCTTCAAATATGGCCGCCATCTTCGATTTTTCAAGTTTTAAAAAACATTGTCAGAGTAAAATTTGTTGTTTCTGTCCACTTGGGGTAAAGTTTAAAACTTTCTGACAAAGAGGAACGATCAAGAGTCAGCACACAGGTTCAGTTATTACATCTGGAAGCTAGCAATCAGGACCCAGACCTGAACCTTCAGAGCCACATGAAGACAGTTACAAAGTCGGCTTTCTATCACGTTAAAGATTTTCTGTTGCTGCATCAACCTTCCAGACCTCTTAGGTCAAACATGGAGAAGCAGCATTCAGCTTCTATGCACCACAAACCTGGAACAAACTTCCAGAAAACTACAAAACTGCTGAAACACTGAGTTCCTTTAAGTCTAGACTATAACCCTGGTCAGAGCTGCCTTTGATTAGAGGTAACTAGAACATTTATCAACATATGTGCTGATGATTTTTATGATGTCTTGACAGAATGTAACGTTTAATTCTTGTTTCAAAGCTCTGTGAACTGCCCTGTTGTTGAAATGCGCTCTGCAAATAAACTTGACGGAAATAATTGTAAAAACGTGATGCAAATTTTAACGCCATCGTGTAAAAACTCTTTTTTACTGCAATGGTAAAATCTAAATTAATGAGAGAAATTCTAGTATGTTTTGTTACATTTTTATAGATATTTTGTGGAAATTATATTTGTAGCTTTTTGTGTTCAGGGCTGAACGACGTAAATCTTCAGAGCTGCTGAATTTTAACCAACAGAAGCTGAAAGAGGAAGAAGTGCAGCTTCTCTTCTCCTGTTTCTTCTATTTTCTGCTCTCATTAGCTCTTCTATTCAAGCCCTTTCCTGCAGGCTTCAGACCCAGTCGATGGTTTCAGCATTTTATGCAGAAGCTGCAGCGTCTTTCATCCTTACTCCTGCTGCTGTAACTGTGAATGGGTCCTCCAGGTACCACTCAGTGGGAGCAGAAGCACAGCGGTTCTTTCCCTGCACTCATCTCTGCAGAGCGCTTCGTTACATAATGTTTCCTCAGACCTTCACCGTTCCTTCGGGAACGAGCGGATCCATGAATTTTCAGAGCTTCAGATGGTCGTTCTGGGAATGAAAGGTGAAATTCTTTGTGGATTAGATCAGCGGGAGGCTCGGTCCTGAAATAACTCGGGGTCGCCATTGATCACTTCCAGCTTTTGTCCTGGGCAGAGCCGCTGTCCTCCCACACAGCCTGAACAATGCAGCAGCTACGCTCTACAGCTGGATGTGGCTCCGCGGAGCTGAGAGGATGTTTCAACTGTCTGTCACAGTTTGGAGGAATAAAAGTCAAAAATATGATAGCAGATCACTTCCTTTTGTTTTATAATAATTCAAACCTCAAGTTCCTGTCCATATCATGCTGCAAAAATCACTAATTTGCCTTAAAATTGTACAAAGCAGCCAGAAGAATCCTCCAAATATGCAAACAAGCATAAAAGTTACTGGTTTTCAAAATGGCTGTGTTTTAAAGCAACAATTGACAAAATTTTACTTTCACAACTTTTCATGTTATGTCACATCATATGTTTTTATCTTTGGTCATCATATTCCGACAACTTTAAAGAAACAAAATGTAGCATTTTACAGACTGAGCAATAGTCATCTTAACAATTAGCTAATGTCCTTTATATGTGTTTAGCGTAGGCTTTCAGATGTTGTTTAACAGATTATTGGTGCGTGAACCTAAATATATGGTTAGTTGTGCCAACCACTAGTCATATCTACTGTTTATTTTAGTGCAAACAGATATATTACAACCATAGCGACCAGTTTTATAAATGGCCACCAGAGAAAACAAAAACAAAATCGGTTGATCTTTCAAATGGGGAAATGAGCAAAAAAGTTATAATTTTTTACAAACTGTCGTTTTTGAGCCCTTTAAAGAAATCAGCCATTTTCACAAATTCGATTAACTTAATGTCACGCCATATATTTTTGTTTTTGGTCATTGTATCCATACAAGTTTAATATTATGTATCATCTTATAGGCTAAGCAACGGTCTTAATGGTTAGCATTAGCTTCTGCAAGTGTTTTGTTTAGCATTTTATTGGTTAGTGAACCTAACCTTTTATTTATCTAATAATACCTACTGCTTATTTTATTGCAAACAGATATTCTCCATTACAACCATGGTGGCCACTTTTTAAAAATGGTTGCTCATATCTTCTTCAGAGGTTTTAAAAGCGTAGAAACACCCTTAATTTATAAGCAACCTAATAAAACGTGTTATAAATAAGTTCCAGTAAATTCAAGCTTCCCAAACCAGAACTAAATAATCGTCACTTGTCTTCAGTCATCCGTTGCACACAATTCAAAAAGACGGTGTTTGAAAAAAGAGAAATCCACCATCAACTGCTTTCACAGGGTCATAAAACATGACTAGGAAGGCTGACTGCTTCAGTACAGTAAGTGAACCCTTGTAAAGACATTTCCTCCAAGAAGTGTAAGGATTTCTGCCAAGAATAAATGTGAGAAGAAATGTCCCTCCACGTTGCTCTTGTATAATTCAGAGACAGAATGTTCCTCTTCAGTGTGAAGAGAGTCTGTGTTTCCAGCTGACAATCATCACAGTCTGGCAGTTTCACACATAAAGCAATCAGAATAAAAAAAATAAAAAAGAATCGGCTTCACATCCTCAAATGCAAATGATGGGTTTTACAGGCTCTGAGTGAACGAGACAAACCCCTTCAGTCTGTGAGCTACATCTATATTTTCCAGAAGAGTCTGCCTGGCATGAAAGAAACCTTATAGGGCGAAGACAATTCAACGTGTGAAATATTCCTCCTTTAATTTGACCTAATATGCTTCCTTGAAAAGGTCAGGATAAGTCTATGGTCTATACAAAACATGTCCATCAGATTTTTTCCATAAAATAATTCTTAAATAATGAGATTTTATTCTGATCACTTTAGAATGAGTTGTTTTAGGGCCTCCTGTCACTTTAAATCCAATAATTTGCTGCTGGCCACGCCCACCAACTCAACGTTTACACTCAGACTTGAAAATAGCTGCAAACTGATGCGTAATTATACAACCATGCATTTTTGAAAAGCAGAAATGGAGCCTCCTGCACAAACAACAAGAATGCAGCAAGTAGTTTCTGGATGGTAAGCTGACAACAAAACACTTCATCTTTTCTGGCAGCCATTGTACAGTGCACACTGTGATAAAACCAGCTGACCAAATGTGCTGGAGCTCAGCTGGGGTTGCTAGGTAATGGGGAGAACTCTGCTGGGGTTGCTAGGTAACGGGGAAGCGCTTGCTGATTTGAAACATTAAATTCAAACGGTTTTTTAAAATAGCTAAATTTTTAGAAAACATCAATTTATTGTCAAAAATCAGCAAAAACAGAAGTGCAAAACGTACAAAATGTAAATTCTGCATAATACGTCCCCTTCAACATGGTTTTTAGAGCATCATAATAATTGGGGCGTCGTTAAGATTGTTAAAGGGGGAAAATTGGAATTTGAACTCAGCATCACTGATAAAAGTTTATATATTTAACTTTTGGAAAAACAAACAAGAAAATGTTTTACTCCAGAAACGTATTTCAAAGACTAACCTTTAACATTTGAACTCCAGAACCTCCTATTTCACTGAGACATAAATAGATGAAGTACATTTTTATTTGCTTCTTAAAATATGGAAAATACGAGGGAACTTGCCACTCTTGATCAGTATTCCTCAGACAATAAATGGCTACAAGGTCAGAGTTACTGGCACTAAAGTTCTCCATAATTACAGCTGAAGCAATAATTAAGGTTAAAACTGGAACATGACAAACAAAACAAGAATCCAAACATATTCCATCTGCATGACTGCTGTAACAGAGCTTTCAAATGGGTGAATTATCTCCTCAGCATCTGATTAAGCTCTCTGGAGGCCTGCTAATGCATCAATTATTTGATAAGGGGGCTGAAGCAGGTGAATATCAAAAACATGACAAAAAGCGCAGAGGAATGAGATCGGACACCACTGATCAGGAGCATAGAGGAATCTCTCTCTGTACTCTCCAATGCTGAGAAACATCTAAGAGTTTTCTCTTATCACTGTTAGCAGGACACCAATACTTGTAGCACTGCTCATTTTTCTGCTCTAAATAAATGTAGAAGTTCAGTTTGGAGAATTTTCTTTTACTTTTAAATGTTCAATGTGAGATTTTTCAAATATAAAACATAATTTTAAGAGTGTTTTTACTTATCTTTACCAGGAGTATTAAGTAGTAGCGGTTACTTTTAATCAGTTTACCACAAAAACACTGCGAGTTAACTGCCTTAAGTTGGTGAAGACGAATGTTTTGTTGTAGTCTGAGCACATAGAGAAGGCTATGAGGCATGTTTTACTCTGCTAGGTTAATTTCAATGTCGTTTATGACCTAAATGATCCCAGGATACAGTCATACAGCTCTGGCATAGTTGGCGTTTTTATGCCACTGAAAAGGTTTTTCTATTCCTTTGTTTCAAGGTCTGTAACACCGTACTGAACTACGATGAGATGACTAATGCTGCAATTTTATGGCTTTAATAAGCTGAAATGTTTGAAGGCTACCACATTTATTTACAAGGACAAACAACTACACAATAGACTCAATGGTGACTAAATTTAAAAATAAAAAGGTAAATAAAAGGAACTAAATTCAAACAAAAAACAAACAAAACAGAAGCTCTGGCTCAAAGAGAAGAGTCTACAGAAACAATTAATTACCAGTTTGGGAGAAGGTCACACTTAACCTTAATTAAAAACCTAACAAACAAACAGTAATTGATGAGCTTCCATTTTAGAGCCTCTAGATACCCTGAATTTAGTCCTGTGGAGGAAATTCTTGGTCCGCATTATTTGCAAAGGAGGTAAATCAGACTGAATCCAGTTCTAAAGCCGCTGTACTTTTAATGTTCACTCTTGGACTTCTAACACTTAAGACACAATTTGAATATAGCAATCAAGATTTTCTCCATTTCAAACTGTTGGGGTTTTTTACACATTGAAACAACTGAACAAATATTTGTGATACAGTAAGTAACTACCATGTCTGTGTTTGCTGTGGATCTACAATCTGAAGATATTAAGCATATTTTTAATGTCCACCTAAAGACATTGGTTTCAAATGGGTGAATTATCTCCTCGGCATCTGTTGAAGTGAACTCAGTTCGAATTCATATGTGAACGCCAAGTGGACTGGCGACCGCTCCAAAAGCAGGAAGTGGAAAACAGCACAGGTCATTCTGGGTAAACATAACCAAAACAAATTTGCTAGCCTAGCGCCTGCAGATAAAATGGGTCCTGGTCTTTTACTGAAGCCAAAAGAGAAATAAAATCCAATACCACTCCACTGTTGTTTACATTTCATGAAGAAAGAAGTTCTTCATGAAATGTAGAAATTCATTTCTATAAAACGACACAAATCTCTTGTCGTTTTTTGTGTTTTTGTGTCGTTTCCTTCAGTGGTTCTTGTTGCAGCGCCCCCACAGGCGAGGAGGGGAACAAGTTGTTCAATTAGTTTGGTTGCTTAGATATAGTACAGTGTGAAAGAGAACTGCAGCAGCAGAAAATTGAACAAATTTTGCCATTTTGGTCCCCAATCAAACCGAATCTACAGGACTATCAGGTGTGAAAACATCCTAAATGACTAAGTTGGAAGTTCAGTGCCTTATACATGTGAATGGAGAAATAATTATTTGCTGGATTGCTGTGGAAATAGTTTAGGCTGCAGTTGATTTGAAGCATTTAAAGCATGCTGAGGTGAATTTAATCTTCATCAGTGCAGACAGAGTATTTGCATTAAATAGCATTATATTATGTAATCTTATTGTTCAGTCTTTGCTGTGACATTTGAGAAGCTCTTGTGGTAATTTTTCAGTAGTGGTGAATACTTGACAAAGCTTCTGCTCAAACGGTGTCACAAGAACAGAGAGATGCTGCTGATGCATAATTTACTTAAAGTCTTCCTGCTCTACTGAAGCAAGATATGCAACAATGTGATAAAAGTATGAAATTCAACCTAACAGCTTAAAGTTTCTTCTGTTAAAATACCCGCTTTTAAAATAAAATTTAAAAAATCCTTTTAGGTCTTTTAGGAGAAACAAACAGATTCTTCAGAGCATGTAGATGAAACCCAGTAAGATCCACTCACCTATTGTCAGCAGTCCCATCAAACTTTTCCACAGGACTTTACCAATTTCCACTGATCTCTTCTGGCTTATTGCGGTTCTCAGATTCTGCCAGGCGTCTCGTTTGGTTCTGGTCCAGTCTGATGATCCAGTTTTCCAGCTTCTATTGCCTCTACTTTTTGTTGTAAGTGTGGGCGTCGGAGATCTTGAGTTGATGGAGTTAAAATTTCATGAATACTTCTTTAATACTAGATGAAGGAGTTCCTGTGGATGTTGTTGTTCCTCTTGGAGAATAAGGCTTTGGTAACCTTCAAGTGTTTTCTTCTGTATAATAGCTGAGAAGTAACAGGTCTCAGGGTTTCAGATTGTTTTCAGAGAGCTGCCCTGGCCATCCTGTAGAAAAGGAGGAAGAGTGGGAGGAAGAGCGGGAGGATGTGGGTGGGAAGTAATGGAGAGGAAAGCGAGGATATGGAGGAAGGGAGGAGAGGAAGAAGAATTGAAATATGAAGGGTCAGTTAAACTGCTAAAAATCTGACTTAAAACATCAAGTTTTCAAGCTGAGCAGAACTACTTTACTGAATCCTACAGTGGTGCAGGTTTACAATGGGCTTTATTGAAATGTTAGAGTACATATACACATAATTTTAATTATTAAAGCACCAAAGGGAGGTTATAAATTCCCATAAAGAGATGACATGGCCATGCAGTGACAGATGAACAGTAAGACGCACAACAAAGAGGTATGACAGAAACAAAAGAATGAAGAAAGATTCAAAAATGCAACAGTTTGTCTCTAAAGACTCAAAACTGCCAAAAGATAATAAAAAACATGAAAAGATCCAGAACAAAAGAGACACAATGGCAATCAAGAGATTCAGACAAATTAACATAGATGGATGATTGTTTCAGAGACAAATAACCACAGAACTACACCAAAACTTATCTGCTAAAGGGATTGAGATTATATCCATACACACAATAGGTTTGGTTTTACCATTAAACATATTGATACACACTTTAACAGATCAAAAAATTGTTGTTTACTTTTAGTTTTAAAGATGGACTGTTGTATAGATGGATGAAAATTTGAAATAATTTGTGGCCGTCAAGTTAAATAGATTATTCATGTTTGGATGTAGATAAAAAACATAAATTTATTTATTATTGTGCTTGATATAACTGTTCTTTAATATATATTGTCCCATTTTTTAAAACAAACTTGAACTTGCTTGGATGAATGGTAAAAAGAAAGTACATCCAAGTAGCACAAATAGATTTCACAATGTCATTATTAATTAAGAAATTGCTAAACATTGAAACTATGGCTGCACAAAATGTAAAAATATGGTGATAATTTCCATTGCGATATCTGCCTATTTTCTTCTTTCCTCTCTTCCTAATCTGTGCTTCCATCACTCCCTGACCGTCAGCATTGTGGGTAATGTCATTTGTGTCTGATGTCTGCAACTGACTAAATATTATACTAGCATAAAAAATACTTATTTATAACATCTAGAATATATTAGTCGTCAATTATTGCACTGAAAAAAATCCTTTATTTAAATTTTAAACAAGTTGATATTACGATGATGATATATAAGCTAAAACAATCCCAAAACACTATTATGTAAAACCATAATACTTTCTTTTTACCGTGATTGTAAGTAAGGATGTTGGAAAGTATATTTTAAATTATTTATGGACAAATGAATGTTGTATTGTGCTTCTAGTTACTTCAGGAACTAAATAAAAAAAATATGAACATTCTAGGGTATACTGGAAACTCTACAGTTTTTATAAAATCAGTTTGAAAAGAAATCCCAGGAAAATAGAATAATTATTAAGTTGCCATATTTTCTGGTTTTAACGGCTTCATGAGAAATTTTCAGTCACAACTTTCACAAATTGGGGGTTTCAATCTGTACTGTGAGGATTGTTTTTTCAGTTGGTGAAATTTAAAAACTTGTTACTTTGAATCTGCTAATTAGTGACAAACTTCTATAAGGCTGTTATTTTGACCCAGCAACAGCTACAGATATTCATGTTCACTCATCTTGAAGAGTAAATAATGTTAATCTCGTCTTTATCTCCTTTAAGACCAAGGGGAAATGCAACATTATACATATTTACTTCTTATATTACATGCCAATATTTAACTTTTGATATTTTCTGAACTTTCCTGGGAACACAGTTTAGAGAAAGGAAATAACTGCCTTTGGGAAAGCCTCTTAGCTTATGTTAGCATACTGGAAGGCAGCTGGTTAGTTGCTAATTGCTAACAGCATGCTAACCAGCTGGCCTGTCTGGGTCTGGTTATGAAAGTAAAATATTTCCACAGCAGGAGGACAGACTGGAGACAAGAAAACAACTGAAGAAAAAGAACCTACTTGACAATGATTAGAAGTAGTTCCTGTGACTCACACTTCCTATTTCCTGTCTCGGTTGTCAAGGAAACGGATGTTTGGCAGGAAAATCTGGGAAGCTGTACAGCACTGATAACAGATACACTTTGTGAGGGCCCTCACTGTCTAAAACCTGGATTTGAATCAATAAAAAGCCCTGTGATGAGATGAGGACCTGCTATTGCATATGAAATTACAAGGTCCCCACGAGAGGATTATACAAGAACACGCACACATACACACACCAACACACACAATGTTGATGTTTCTAAAAAATTTTAATATCTAAATATGATGTCAAATATAATACAAATAATACATGATGTACAATGCAAATGAGCAACAGGGTCCCTGAGATGGCTAGCACCGTTAGCCTTCAGAGTTTTCTTCAGATTATTTTAGGCTGTGTTTTTTTCCGCTTCCTAAGCTCTTCACTGGAAACCGCCTCCCTCTAACCATTGCCAAGCCTGTACAGGCAGTTCTTATATACTCATAGACCAAAAGAACAAACTTCACTCAAATATGTGTGAGTGAAGTAATCACTCACACATAGTAATCACTGGAGTGATCCAACCCAAGGCTTTCGTCTTTATTGTAACAAAGGCTGACGGCTGTTTCTGAAAGATGCCAAGCAAGCCTCTATGTCTGCAACCTCTTAAATAATCACAAACAAGCAAGCAGAGTATATCAGTTGGCAACAAAAATCCTGGCTGAGCAACTCCACATTTGTAAGGCCATAAATCTAGAGGTCCAAAAACAACAATTAATTTAGGAAATAGGATTTCAATAGATGAGAAATAAGGAAAAAGCATCATCTAAACAAATGAGCGAAAATGTATAGTTTCTTCAGATTGTTTCAAAAAATGTTCTGTCCTATCATACTAGCTCTAAAGAGCTACTATGATCAGATTATAAAGTCATAATCAGTCGTAAGTAACAAGCTGCATTTTCACACATTTCCAGAGCAGATTTTAATAAAAGCATGTTTTAATGACAAAAAATTTTTTGTAGTGTCAACTCTGAAAAACAGGAGGTTTAAAACTAGTTGAAGCAATTATTTGAAACAATTGAGTACTTTCAAATACCAGAAAAAAAAACTGGTTCAGGGAGTCAACAGTCAGGCCAAAGAGGCAACCATGGTTCATCACATAAAAATACTTTATTATACATTATACAAATGTTGTATAATGTTTATACAACATCTTGTATAAAATGTTGTGCAAAAGTGACTAAAGTCATTTTAAGTTTTATTAAACCAACAGTCTGTCTAAGCAGTTTGGAGACAGTTAGCTTCTGATGTGACTAAATTCTTTCTCGGTGTCTGAGCCAAATGACTGCAGCTGCTTTAACTTAATCAACAAAATACGAAAAATGCAAAATGTGCTTTCAGTAAATTTTTTCAAAACAAGTTATAGGGACATTAACTTAAGATGGGTGGAAGTGTTTGGCTTTTTTTTTAAATCTACAAATGCTAAATCTAAGAAAATAAAACGGATGACATATTGATTAAATGTCTCTTTTCATTTCGCTGCTTGTATTCATGCATCAAAATGAAACTTGGATTCCTGAGTGTCTCATTCGCAGCAGGAACAAACCTGTGCAGCTGCCGTTGGAACACCAAACATGCATTTCATTGTTACATGTGAACAGGATGTGTCTCTGTGCTGCCCTGTCCATCACCATGGAAACCAATCGCAGGAGCAGATAATATTTGCTGTATTCTCCCCCATGACACACACACTGTCTCATCAAGTTTCTCACACACAGCTGAGAAGACAGAAACTACAGAAAATCTGCTCGATTTCCTCCACAATCATGGCGGTGGTGAACGCCGACCCAAACGGTGCGACTTCACAACAATCGAGAACAAACCGACAAACCCGAGTTTACAGGAACGAGGAGTTCTGAAACACAACGCTGATCCCAGTTCATTCCTACAGACAGATACATTGAATCGCACTAACATTTTCATCCAGATGAATACAAGAATCTTGAAAGCATCTGCTAACTTCACTTTGGCTTTTTAATAAAAAAGTTTCCTGGTGGTTTACGCTCAAGGACCAGATTCAATGCGTGACTCAGAAATTTGTTGAATTATGTCAGAACAGATTGAAACGAGGAACCAGTTTGTCAAAGTGGAACATCTTCAGCAATGACTTTGAGAATAAATTGTTGCTGTCCAGAGGGAGGTTGATATTGTGATAAAGTAAAAGAAACGATACTTAAAAATTAAAAAAAAAAATAAAATTAAAAAGTAGCCGTCCAAGAAATGAATCAAATAAGAGTAGAAAAGTATTTGGTAAGAAAAAAAAAAATCTACTAAAGTACTGAGTAACTATTGAAATTCTAAATCATTTAATATTTTAAAATTACGTCATCAGATGGTACAAAATATAAAGTTGAATGGAAATTCAATACCAAAACAATAAGTAACATAAAATAACAAAATCAGGAATAAATAAATTTTCCTAAACCGTTTCTTTCAATAGAAAACTTATGAAACTTCAAACAGAAGCTGCAGGTGAACTTTTGGTTAAAACATGTTTGGTTTTCATTCAGTGGGTAGAAAATCAAGAAACTTTACTTAAGTAAGAGCAGAAATACTTCAAATAAAGTTATTTGAGTAAAAATTCTCCTGAAAGTAATTTATTTTCAAAAAAGTTACTCAAGTAGATGTAACTGAGTAAATGTAGGCAGTTGCTATCCAACTCTGTTGCTGTCAAACCATAAGGAAGAGTTAAAAAACCATTACTAAATAACCTGAAGTTCATCTAGGATCTTTCAGTTAAATCAATGCTTCTGTGTTTGGGTTCAGTTTCTGTTCAATAAGTAATAAAGTGAAATTATTCATCCAAGGCTGGAGTTGCTTTAAATCACAATAAATGCTCAATTTTACTGTTTTTGATGAGTTTTTTTTGTGTAAGTGATAAGTTAAATGCCTAAAAAAATTAATTTTTGAGATGCATAATATGTTCAAAAATTTTATTTTGCAGTTAGCAGACATTGTTTTAACCAATCGGTTATAAAGCTATGTTTTATCTTCTGAGATGTTTGTTTATTTAATTTAGTTTTAATGTTTGCCGTTTGTATGAGCGGTGAAAGACGACGCAGACAGCATGAACTAGTTTCAGAGCCTTCAGAAACTCCCACAGCTCATCGTCTTCCCACAGAATCTAAATTTACATTCCTCCACTTAACATCCAAGTAACATTTCAAATAAGCATGAGTCAAAACATTACTCATGGGTCAGAAATATCCTGAACTGCCACCAGCTTCTCCCTGATCTGAAATGGTGTGAATCTCCACAGTATTAGAGATTCAAGTTCAGTAAAACAAAAAGGCCGATTTGATGTCACATAAAATCTGCCTTTTCAAATCTGTAATTTCAAAGTTACATCATTGAGATTTCTCTTCCAGCAAGTTTTCCCAAAGATTTGCTAAGGATAAAATCACCAGCAGAATTTATTTACACAGTTTTAATCAAGCTGTTTTGTGAAGTGAATGAAATCCTGACCAGATGTCTGATTGCATCAAATTACACAGTTTTCAGAGCAAAATATTAACATTATCTAAAAAATATTAGATCAGGCAGTCTGTGTGTGTTGCTATCAAACTATGTGCGGATTAAAATAATGGAAAGATTAAGAAATTAAAGCTGTTAGCTTTTATACATTTGGTCTCCTGTATGAAAACAATCGGTTTTTCTGTTTGTTTTGGTATTTTGCTGTAAATCCAGTATAACATAAAAAAAAAAATACAATGAAAAGAATCAAGTTGCAAATTTACAATATTGTCATACAAGAATAAAGTCATAAAACTGAGAGCATAATATTGACTTTATTCTTGTATTATTTTTACTATTCTTGTCATATTATGACTTTATTCTCATTATCAGAACTTTATTCTTATTATTTAAATTTTTTCTTAGTAATACTAAGAGGTATTGCTTCTCTAATACTTCATCATACTGGTGACATCACTTAAGGTGTAACTTTTTTCCTGTTTATTTGCTTATTTTTAATCAAATTTAGTTTTCAACCTGTTAACTTTTATTTTGTAGACTTGCAGAAAATGATTCGAGGAAAACTGGTGATAATAAACAAACATTAAAGCATAAAAATGATCTGGAATAATCACATTTCATTAATAAAGTCTCTGGGATTATTTTAGGAGTCACTGGAGTTAAATTAACTCAATTCTACTGTTGGGATATTTTAGCCTTTTATTGGCTTTACAAATCAATAACAATCAACAAAAATTGTCTATTTTGCCAAAAAAAAAAACAACTTTTAATGCCAAGTGAAAACTGATTTCCACAAATAAATAAAAATGTTCACATGAAATAAGTGACCGTTGCTGTAGCTTTAGCTGGACGCTTTGAGTCGCAGCTGCAGTGAAGCCCCTGACTTACACTTCTCAACAACCTTTTCTCTGATTGGTTGGACAGTTCTTCATGGTGTAATAGTGATCAGGAATACTGATTAACCAGTTAATGGACCTTGCAGAACCAGGAATCTTTAAAATGGCAGCCAGGAGATCTCCACTAGCACCAACTGGCTGGAATAATCTTCTCTGTTGAATTAGGGGATGAATATTTAAGTAATCACTTATTTCATGTTAGATTTTTGGACATTTGGGACATTGTTAGATGTTAGACAGTTGGGGGGGGGGGTTTGCAAATATTTTTGTCAAAAAGACGAATTTTGTTGATCCTGACTGATTTGTAAAAGCAACAAAACGATCAAATATGTTAGGGGGTCGATAAACTTCTACATTTATGCATCCAGCATTTAATTATGAACTTTACCTCAGCTTTGGTTGATTTATGTTGGTTGAAATGTTTGTTTTGTTAGTTGTCCATTTTAAGCTTTAATTAATTGCTAAAATGTTTTTTTTAGTAACTGACCCATTTTTCACAAAACAGAGATGGAAGCTCTATCTCTGGCCAACTGATGAATGCATCTCCGGTTCTCCAAAGCAATAAAACGGCCATTTTTATTCAGTGTTCGTCTTTCAGACTCATAACTGGAGAAGTTGGAGTTAAATTTACATCAACTGAAAGATTAAAAGTTCAAAAAATTACCAGAAAAACAGAAATTTCTGTTCAGGTTAGAGACAAAATATGGAACCTGGAAAAAAACAAAAACAGCAAAGATGGATGGATGGATGGATGGATGGATGGATGGATGGATGGATGGATGGATGGATGGATGGATGGATGGATGGATGG
>CAEGAD010091694.1:0-45416 GCA_903067055.1 Poeciliopsis paucimaculata | reverse complement strand
TTTAGTTATTAACTTGCGTTGTGGTTTTTTGTTGTTGGGTGCTTGTGTTGTTATTTTTTAAATTTTTTTTTTTGGGGGCCCCCCCCCCCCCCCCCCCCCCCCCACACACACACCCACCTGCTCCTCTCATGCATCTGCCAAAGAAAAAATTTTTTTTAAAAATGCCAAACCGCCTCCAACATCAAAATAAGTTCAGCCCTGGAAACACAGAATAATGTACCCACTGCCTCTCTTCCTGCTGTTGATCCAGTTTTACATCTCAGACTCCTAAAATAACAACTTTTCTGAAATAAGACTTTTAAGTTTGCTGTTTCTGAGGCGCTGAAAGGAGTCAGGTGTAAGTGTGAGTGAGCACGATCCATACGAAACTCCTTTCAAAGAATACAATAGCAGAAGTAGTAGTGTTAGCAGAAAAAAAAAAGCAAAAAACGCAAGCCACTCCTCTTCTCACTACACAGGAAGCCCTGTGTCTGTGCTAAAATCCCCATTTCATCCTGGAGACAGATAGAGACAGACAGCAAACGCACAGCAACAATGAGATGAGAAAACAACAGGAAATTATAGACGCACATAAAGTGCTTCTGAAACTTAGGTGAAAAACAGGTGGAGTCGGTTGAAGAAGGACAGAGCGAGAAAAGAGAAAGGAGCCGATGCTTCACTCTTCTGTTTTTTGATGCTGAGGCGACGTAAAAGTTTGAGAGAGAGGTGAGACTGACCATACATGTTCTTTTCGTTGTTTTGTCGTGCTTTTTTTTTTTTCTAGAGGCAAAAACAAATGAGCTGAAGAAACAGCTGAATGCTTTGAGCGTGGAGTCGCGTCTCGTGGGGGATCTCGTGTGTTTCTCCAAAGTGAGGAACGCACTCTGCTCCGCTGAGTGTGTCGGCAACAGGCTGCCTGTGTTATTCTGCGTCCAGCTGGGAGTGCGCTTCATGAGGGCTGTGTCACATGTTTTGTCCCTTTCCTCCAGCTCGCACGTGGAAGGACCCGGGTCCCCTTACTCTTCAATCGACGCCGCTGATCATGACTGCATGGAAACAGTGTAACCCCCACAGCCGCCCACAGAGAGGTGAATCACAGCTGATGAAATTGATGTTTCCATCGGCAAGATCTCTGGACTGAAGCGCTTCAACCCGAGGTATTTATACGTTATACGTAACCTTTGACCCCAAAGCTCTCCATTTGAAACTCCATCTCAAAATAAAATCAGTAACTGCACGCTTTCGTCATGATACGTTAGTGAGAGGCTGCTGCCCGCCACCGGTTTCGACAGACGTTCAAATTCACAGCAAAACTCAAAGAGGAAATGAAAGCCAGTTGAGTTACAGTAACGACTACTTCTTGTAGACGGGGGTAGACAGTAGATGTAATAGTGAGAATAAGTGGACAATGGGTCATGAGAGGGTCAGAGGTCAGTGGAGTAAAATGCGCTCTCAGGACTGAAAGTCCACTGGTGACTCTCTGTTTGAATCCAAACAAAGTAGGCAGACAAACTTCATGCACCCAGATATCCAAACGGATCAGACACCGTTCACACAGACGTCTCACCGCGGTCCAGTTTAATCAGTAGCAAAAAATTAAAAGACCTGCTGTGTGAACGTGGTCTTACATTCGGTCCAATTACCAAAAATCAGACACACAAAAATAGGTCGAAGAAGGACGTTTAGAACGTCAATGTGCAACACAACGGATCTTAGGTGGAATAAAAGATCTCCAGCTCAAATCTGAAAAATCTGAATAAAGTGAATATTTATGCTTGGGGATTTAAAAGTCAAAGCTAAGGGTTAGATTTTTTTATCAGAGTGCCAGAGTCCAATAATTCAAAAGTTGCATTGTTCAAGTTCATGGTGAGGGTGTGCACTGAAGAATCATGGGTAAAAATGGAATCCAGCACTTCAGGCAGATTCATTTTAAGCAGTGGCGAGACGACGACATAGGAGGCATCCTGGGATGAAGAAATTTAGATTCACCTTACATGTTGGCTGGTTCATCCTCACAACAATAAGTGAACATAAAAATCCCCAACTATTAATCTGTCATTATGTAATAATGAGCAATGACAGAATGACAGAAAACTCAGAAATTAAAAATATCACTATAATTAGCTGGGTGATACATCACTATGATTAGAAACACATCATAACCTAAGTTGAGAACATGAGGTCCAGCTCATTATAAGTATCAAAAAAGTAGGCAGCGCGCGTTGCCTGGGTTACCAACAATTCAACGGCAACTGAGCCGATGACGTGTGTTGAAAAGGAAGGAGGCAACGCTGTTTGAGGATCCCAAGATCTCATCCGCGCACGCTTTGCAGAGCGCTGGCACACGCGCGCGACCGCTTAACTTGCCCAGGGTTTCCGCTTCGAAAAGAATCCGCGCTGGGACGCGACGACGCGGGGTCCTCGGGTACCTCGGCCAGCGCCGGTGTGGGGATCCTCCGAATCGCTGTCCGGCGCAAAGGAAGCCTCGGCAGCGATTCACGGACGCTGGGAAGAGTCCGCCGCTCACACACCGGCAACGAGCGGGTATTGACCACTCGCAGAGACGTCGCGAAGAACACAAGACACGGACATTTCAGGACTGGGAGAGGGAGAGACGGCGAGCCATGACACCCGGCGCCATTTTGATTTGGTAGAGAACGGTTTGATTCCTTTGACGTCAATTGAGATAGTTTTCCCCACTGAATATAAAAAGGATATAATTATTATAATTTTTTTGCTACATTATTCCGCCTGTACAACTTGACTGAATGAAAATAATCTTATATATAAAAATGGCAGGAGTATGAATGGTTTGGGACTTAACTGCCTCCAATTTTGAGAATCAATGAAAATGCCAGCTTGAATTTGTTTATGTTAAATACTTTAAACATTTTCTATTTACTTGTAAATAATACATATATTTATTATTTACAATAATTTATTATTATTTATTATTTCTGGCTCTAATAACTGATCAAATCAAATCTTTACTTACCTTTTATTGTGCGATTCTGTTCTGATTTGATTTTAAAGCTTTTTTTAGCGGCACATGTGGCAAACAGATCAAGGTTTCACACCTTTACCAGCCAGAAGGTGAACTGAGATGCTTCTTTAAATTCTCCTGAACAGTGAAACCCCAACAAGCAAGATTTTATCTCCAGCTCTAATCCTCTCCCTCTCTACTGTATCCCCTTCCCACCCTCCCAAAAAAAAAGCACTTCAAAAATCTGGGCAGCAGAGATTTTGTTTATTCTCTTGGCTCTCCCCATTAGTCACTTTACGCCCCCTCAAACTTGTTCTGCTCGTTTTCGAAAGAGGCCGACTCCAAGCACGGAAACTTCCACACAGACCTCGCAAACTTTATCTAAAGTAATCAGGAAACCAGCTGCAGCAGTAAAACAGAGCCTACATAGGCAAATGAACCGGAGGCCGTTTTACTCCTCCATCTTCCAGAGTTTTTTTTTTGTTTTTCAGTGTGCAGGTGGCTCAAGCAAACATAGTAGAAAGCAGCAGTTTGTCAGCTAAACAAAACAAAAAATACTCTAATTACGGCACAGTACTAGTTTTTAATCACAGCTATGTACAGCTTTTTTTCCCCATGTGATGCAATGTTTACTATTTATTGTAGTAGCAAATGATACAAGAATGAAGTGTGATGTTAGTGTATTTTTGATTCGTTTCTGCCATATGTTGCCAACTTACCAAACTTATTGCCAAATTTAAGAAGTGTTTTGAACTTTCTCTTCACTGATTTTTTTTAAGTAGCTTCTAACAAGTGTAGCATCTTTTCCTGGTGTGATTTTTGAAAACTATAGTGAAAGCATGTAAGCCTTTTCCCGACCCCAACACTCTCACAGGAGATCCGGTCCTCGTGCACCAGTGCCTTCCAGCTGCATTCAGGGCAACAGATGTTCACTGGATCCATGCTGAAAATTTCATATAGAAAATGTCGCTGTTTGATCCCCACACAATAAACCTTATGTAAAATAAATAAATAAGTATTGTAAATCTTAAAATATTTCATGAAATTTCCTGAGATACTCTCTCGGTTGGACACGTAGTACAGCTTGGGTTAACATGTATCATCTACTTTTACTTGAAGAGCACCAAGTTTAAATGATCTTAACTTGTACACTTCCCATACAGCAACACCCACAAGCGGCTATAGAAAGCCAGTTATTACTGTTTTCTGAGGCGGTAAACATCTGCAGCTCTTCTCTGTGAAATGTCATCTGAAAGTTTCGCTTGCTTTTATCCCCTCACGTGTCAGAACGCCTGTTACCCACAGAAGAGATCCCCATCGAATCAAACCGTGCGGGTTCAGGGTAGCTTTGCATGTCCCGCTAACCATGCGCCTGTTCTGTGTATGCTAACGTGGTTTCGCTGGTGCTTAGACACTTGACACAGGCTGACGGTGGGTTGTTGTGCAAGTGGAGAAGTGTGAAAGCATGCAACATCTACATCTCTTTGAGTTTGCTTAACTTACTGGTCAGGACCCTATGAAGCACTTTCTCAGAATGATTAGATGTTAGGAATTCAAGGAAATCCTAAGTATGGATGACAATGACATCAGTGTTTGATCACTGAAAGGGCGCTTTCTAACAACCTGATGGCCAGCTGGGCTGTATGCAAATCCTGTGGCCAATCGAGGCTGATACCGAAACATCGAGTGTGTTCATCTATCAGTGCATGCTGAGGGACAGAGCCAGTTGAACTGTTTCAACATACTTATACCTTTGTTCAGTGGAGTTCACTTTACATGCTCTAGGACATAAGGCAAGCTATAAACCCCAGGCTGACGCAAACTGTGTTTCTGCTTTGGCGACAGCGCAAACAAGATCCTTTTTTAGTTAGATTTTAGACTTGTCACCTTTCAATCCACTAACTCTCATCTCTTTCGTCAGACTATCCTTTACTAACCCCAAGACCTGCAAACTATCAGCATTGGACACGAAGCTCCCCTGAAGTTGTCGTTCCTCTTGTCTGGAAAGCTGCTGAGAAGTTCCCGGGAATACGGCTCGCTGCACGGACTCCTTTCGCCACAACGGACAGCATGGGAGCCCGGATTGAACATTCATCAAACCAAAGGCAGCTTTTCTGATACCAACCTCCCGCAGACATCCTCGTATCTTTAAGATGAATGACAGCAACTGCAGTGGGGAAACTATTCTGCGAGAGTACCAGCACCAAGTTTACGCTGTGGTGTACAGCATAATCTTGGCACCGGGCTTGCTGGGTAACGTCCTTGCGCTGTGGGTGTTTAGGATCTACGTACGGGAAACCAAGAGGGCTGTGGTGTTCATGATGAACCTCGCTGTGGCCGATCTGCTTCAGGTAACGCTGCGCCTCTCCTTCTGACTTCTTCCTTTCCTCTGTTCACGTCATCTATCTGCGTGTAGTGGATAACATTTAACTCTGTACCCTTTAGGGGACAATATGCTTCATTAAGGGAAATTCTTTGAGAGCAGAAGTGCAGTGAGTTCAAGATACAAACACAGTAAGACGAAGACGTGAACGCACAGTACAGATCATGCAGTTCAGACCTATTTCAACGATGAAGAACAGCTGTACCATCGCCTAAGAGCAAGAACAAGAAATAGATAATGATTTAAGATCAAAACTATTCATACCACTGCCAAATTAAAATGTAAACTGATCTTTTGACTATGCCCTTGTAACGCAAAGTTTCGGTTGACCATTTAATTGCGTAATGTGATATTCCAGAAACAAATTGCTCAGTGGAAACGCGGCAATTTTGAGAAAACTCTTATCCTTTGTTCAAATGTTTTGGGTGACCGTGAAGAAGAAAAAGACGACAGGATGTAGTTGGAGGATCATGGCACGAATGCATGTGATTTTAAATGTGTTTCTGATTTAAAGGAAACACTGCAATTCTGAAACTGTGTTTTTTCGACATTAGCGGAATATTGACAAAGCTTTGCCCACATCAGTAATAGAAACGCAATTACTGTTACTAACATGGGACTAAATGAGTAGATCGATTAATGTACTAATGAAAGAGCTAACTTTGTTAAAATTGGCACTTCTACATATTAGCAATCCTAAGCTGAAGCGATTGTGAACTGATGTTAGCACAGCCTTTTAGAAACAAGGTATAAAAGGGGCCTTATTGTTGGTTCTAAGCATAAAACCCAAGGAGGAAAACGATTAAGAGCAGAGTATTCTGGACGTATTTCAGAATAAATCGTTCTTAATCTAGTTATCTATTGCGTTGTGGACTTTGGATGAAAGCAGACCATGACTGGCTCTGCAGCTCATTAGCTGGCAACTTTTAAAGTGCTACTTTCTGTCCTAAGTGCTCAGAGCAGATAAAGGAGCTGAAATGAAGCTGAATTGCTTTGACAAACACTTTAAACTGAATTATTAGGAAACAAAACGCAGCAGGACTCACTCAGAATTTGATTGCGGAGCTTTTACATTTATATCTTATTCATCATCTCTCTAGATATAGTGTCTTAGAAAGGCAGTCTTACTTCCCTTTCACCACATTTAGGCAACATCAAACTTTAATGTGTTTCAGTGGAGATTTTTCTGTGACAGACCAACCCAAGAAAGTGCAACGTTGTGAAACGGAAGGAAAGGGATTCTGGGTAATCCTTTACAAATTAAAAATCTGAAAAATGGGAAAAGTGTGCATATGTTTTCAGCTCCTTTTATTCAGCTGGTCCCTGAAACCCTGAATAAAATGCAAACAATTACTTTCCCAAGCTTACAAGTGTTGGCCTGTCCCCCAAAGATCCACAACAGTACATGTTAAATTTTGGTATTGTGCCAATGCAAAACATGCAAAGTGCCAACATTTTTTTCTGACAAGATAGCAGGAAAATGAAATCACTATGCTTCCTCTGCATGTACCAATTGCAGCAGCAGCTGTGAGCGCTGCATGTCAGTGACATCACCCTCTTTGTCACGTTCTCAGGGTTATGTCGAGGTCTTTGACTTCATTATAAAAATAACCAACTTGATTGACTGTCCCTTAACTCACATATATGAATAAATTATGAAATGTCTCTGTAGATTCTGACTTTTCTGCGCGACTAAATTCAACTCAGGAACCAGAGCATTAACCAAAACTTGGAAGATTTAAGTCAGATGTAAAAAAAAATAAATAAAAAAAAAACTACTGCTAACATCTGCAGCCAATAAATTCCTGATTCAAATTTTCAATATTCCAGCCAGACAGAAGTAAGATCAGCTGAAATAACCTGCAAAGTGCGGCACAACAGGAAAGAACAGTCACACACTGCCTGGCCAAAAATAGTTACCACCTGGATTTAACTAAGCAAATAAGCAGAAGCCTCCTATTACATAATCACTGGATGGGCAATTATACTTAAGCTGGCAAGAAGTTATTTAATGCCAACTGATGCAATTAGTAGTTTTCCATTTCCTGTGATGTTGAAACACACGGTCCCTATAGGTGGAAGAGTTGTTAGTTTGGTTGAGAAAGGCTGAATCATTGGCAGCAAGCAGAGAAAACATCTCAGGAAATTGTAGAAGTGGCGGAAATTGGGCTGAGACCCGTCCAAGAACAGCTGGAAGGATAGATGGGAACCATCGTCTTGGAGGAAGATATGTGGTTGGAAAGAAACCCTGGATGATTGGCGACACGTCCAATGGAAGAAAAACCAACATAGACCTCGGGGTTATGTTTAGAGCGCGCTTCCACAATGAAAAGGGAACTCAAGAAATTGGGACTGAAGAACGGCATAGCCGTAATAAAGACATTCATCCGTGAAGCAAACCTGAGAAAAAGGGCTTCACTTTGCAAAGGAGCACGAAAGCCTGGACTGAGGAACAATGGAACGAGGTCGTGTGGTTTGATGAGTCCAGGTTTGCTCTGTTCTGTTCAAGATGCTTATTGTCTGATGTACAAGCCTGTGGGTTTGCTGGACCGAATGTTGCTGCATTCGGTCCAGCAACATTATGTACCCAAAGGTTACTTTTGGTATTTACCTTTGATAATTACCTTTGGGTAATTACCTTTACCTTTGGTAACTACCAGAATATACCAAACAACCAGGCTGCTCCACCAACAAATGCTTTTCTTCCTGGAAAAGCATATCCCAATTCGACAAGGCCAGGATTCATTGGGTGAAAAAAAAAAGGGATGGAAATATGTCTTGTGACATTGCAGAAGCATATCAAAACAATATCATGTGTCACGTGTGAGTCAAACTAAAGGCAGTTCAAGAAAATGTTAATCAAGTGAGATCATCAGCTCGGGTGGAGATATTTGAATTCCGGTTAAACAATGATAAATAGAGTGGAAATATGAGAAAATTAATAAACTGAGCTGTAATCAGGTTGAAATTTCAGCCTGTAAAGATGCAAAGTTTGCAGAGTGTCTTCATTTTCAGAAGCAAAAACAACACAAAGTGACCGTCTCTTTCAAGCTTTCTGCTTTCCTTTTCATTTTATAACTCAACTTCTAAAGTACACTAAAATCTACTTTTACTTACTTTTATTAAAAACTTGGCTAAATAGACAGAGTGTTTTCAAATGAAGAATGACCTGGCAAACCATTTTTTTCAGTTTTCTTCAGTTGAGCTCAAAATAAGTAACAAACCGGCCGGCTTTCATTTAACAAGGACAATCCCTTTTGAAATTCTGGCTCTACGATGATAAACACAAAATCGCTGCTGACGAGTCAATAGAGGAGCCATGTTGCGATCACTTCCTGAAGGCGGAGTTTCAGAAAGGGCAGAAGTTTTTCTTTTTAAAGACACGGAGGCCCAATTTTAAGGCGTTAAATTATGAAGTCAAATTTCTTTTAAGTCATCTTTGACATGCATAACTGAAGGGATGGAAGATGCTTATTGTCTGATGTACAAGCCTGCGGGTTTGCTGGACTGAATGCAGCAACATTCGGTCCAGCAACATTATGTACTCAGAAGTACATAATGTTGCTACATAGTTACTTGTTTGTGCTGTAAATTGATTCTGTGTGGCTGGAAAACACACGATACTGCCCCTTTAACAAAGGATCTTTCTAAACACATACATAGTCGGTGTGATTTTGTGCTCGTCCTCCTTCGGCTGTTCCTGAACACTGTGCCTCTGTCCCCAGGTGCTGTCCCTGCCTCTGCGGATCTACTACTACTTGAACAACAACTGGCCCTTCGGTCACCCCATCTGCTTATTCAGCTTTTATGTCAAGTACGTCAACATGTACGCCTCTATCTACTTCCTGGTGCTGATCAGTGTGCGTCGCTGCCAGCTCACCGTGAACCCGCTGATGTACAAGGCGAGGCCGAAGGGAGACATTTTGATGTGCGTGTTCGGCTGGCTTTTGGTCTGCGTGGCCTGCATAGCTTTCCCCTTGCTGAGGGAGAAGTCGCAGGACCCAAGGGACTGTTTTTCAGAGCTGCCCACGAAAAACATTGGTGTCGCGACAGCCTCGTTTCTGATTGCATTGGCAGAACTGCTGGGCTTCATCATCCCCCTCATCGTAGTGGTGTCCTGTTCGATCTTGACGGTTTCAAGCCTCAAAGAGGTGACGATGGAGGGCATTCAAGACTTTGGGGAGAAGCACAGGGCACTGAAGATGGTGCTGTGCTGCACCATAGTCTTCTTGCTGTGCTTTGCACCGTATCACATCACCATGCCGCTGGACTTCCTGGTGAAAGCTGGCGCTTTGAAGGACTGCGCCACCAGAAACATTATCCAGAGGTGTCACATCATAACGCTCTGCCTCGCCAGCCTGAACTGCTCCGTCGACCCGATCATGTACTACTTCACGAGCGACGAATTCAGGAAGCGGCTAAGCAAGCCTGAGATACCAGACAATTTGAGCAGACGACTGTCCTGCTTAACCATGCAAGAGAGCGAAGGGCCAAAATAGGCTATGGAAAGCCACACGTACCACAAATCGCCGCTTTTGCTACACATCTGGCAAAAAAAATAAAAATAAATACCGGTTTATGACTTAAGTCGCTGTAAAAAGTGCCGAAAATCCTGTGAAAACGCCAACCTTCTGAATCCTGGAAATTCAGGTCATCACAAACCGCTTGATCACACATAAAAAGCACCATTCAGTGAGCTGAATAGACGCCATAATACCCGGCATTTAAGTTCGTCTTACAACAGTGTAAAAAAAAAAAGAGCCGTTTTGACGGGATTTTCAACGCACTTTCCTAAGTCACAAACCGGTGTGTAATTTGTTTTTCATTTTTTAGCCAAACGTGTTGTAAAAGTGCCGATTTGTGTCCATTCCTGGCTTCCGTAGCTGTCGTTGAGGAAGGCGGCATCTTGACAACCACTAATTCTCCAAATAAAATATGAGCATTCCTTTGGTGAAAATATAAATTATTTGTGAATGTGAGAAAATATACATCGGAAATGTGAAACCTTTACCCTATTTATATGTAATTAAAACATGTTTTAGTTTTTATTTGGTTGGTCCTTGTTCTGATATCCTCTTGTCACACACAAAAAAAATCTCTCAGAGAAGTTATTTCTAAAAGCAGTGAGTTGGCAAACATTAGCGTTTCAAAAACAAGAACTGGGCGCAGAAGTGTGAATTTACGCAGTCTAATATATAGACGACTAACATTTACATCATTGTACACCTTCAGCAAGCTGCTGGATATTAAATAACTCTTTATTTTGATTGGCTAGTTTTTGAAACAAACCAGACTATGCCACTGCAAAAAACAAAATGTATTTTTGTCCAATTTTTATTGCAAACATCGGAATACTCTTGAAATAAGACAAAACTAACTTATGAATAACTTTTCAGCATGAAATAGCAGCGTGTATTTAGCCAGTAATTCCTTCATATTCATAAAACTAGCTGATAATTTCACTTCCAACAAACGAAATGTGTCATTAAAGGTGAAATATATTTTTTGACTTAAAAAAAAAATCTCCAACATCTAGAAGCTAGACCAAAAAATTCAGCGTTGTGCATTTGTTCCCACCAGCGCCGACGTCAAGGTCAAAACGCATTTAAATTTCTGACCCAATTCTTGTTTTTAAAATTAATTAAAGTCGTATGTTGTACAGTTATTATAGATTCTAGAGCAAAACAAAACAAAAGTAGAATGGCAGTGATACATGGCATAACAATAACCACACAGGAAAGTTTAGTTTTTAAGCAGGTTAAGAAAAGCAACTTTATTCAACAACAAAAATGAAATTCAGTTCAGTAGTGTCACACAGAGTTGTTTCGTTTTATTCCACAAGAGTTGGGTTGTCATTACTAGCCTACAGCACTTCCTACTGATTGTCTTCCTGTGTGGGATTCACAGAACAAACCGCTAAAACGTTTCCTTTTGTTCCCCCTCTTTATTCTGTTTGGCACAAAGCCATTTCAAAAATAATATTTTTCACATTTTTCCTTTTTTTCTTTCCGCTTCTCAAGGGATTTCCAAACTCAACCGCAACAGTTTCGTGTAAGTAAATCTAAGCAAGTACAAGTTTTCTAGTGAAAAATGTAAAACTTCAATTGCCACCAACTATAATAGCGACTTGTTACATCTGCTTTTTTTTTTCTTCTTTTTGTTTTTGATCAGGTTAAAATGAAATATACGAACAAATTCACAAACCAAAGCAGGCGATCGAATAAACGTTTTTCACCTTCAAAATAACACGCAACCTTTAGCTTGGTCCCGCTGGCTTAGCTTACGGTCTTCACTAGTTAACATCTAGAAATGTCTCTACACAAACACAAAAACCGAAAGAGTTCATCATCAGTTACACTAAATCATAACACGGCAGGACGGAGGAGTCCCAGCAGCAGCAGGGCACTCTGGGAAATATCTACAGTGAGGAGTGGCAGCTGTCGGATGTTCGTCCGTGTTGGCAACCATGACGGTAAGACGGCGAGTGTGCGTTCAAACGTGCGTGTCGGCGTTACGGTGCGCTGCTGAAGCTGCTCTGGGAAAGGAGGCGACAGGAAACACAAGAGGCGCCGCACACCTGCTGGGAACGACGGGAATACTGAGCAGGACGTCAAACAACATCGATGGGGCGGGTTTGCAGGAAGCCACGGCGAACGAAACAAATTCTAACGGCGCAAATGAAACTTAGTGCGTCTACGGTAACAACAAACAGCAGGTGGTGAGGACTGATGCAGGTGAGGCGTACGTACAGCGGCGGTGGCTCTGCAACCTAAACTCACTCCACACAAGCTGGGAAGCAAAGGGAGGCAAAACGATTTTGTACAAAAGTAGCTTTCTGCTTAAAGTTGTGCTTCCTGTCGCTGTCGCTCATCCACTCCCTCCCTCAGTCACTCCGGCTCGCCCGTTTCCTCTCTCTCTCTCCCTCTCTCTGTCTCTCTCTCTCTCTCTCTGTCTGGCCGTTTTCCCATCAGGCCTTGCAGATGCGGGTCTCCGTCACAAACTTGTTCTCAAAGTGGCGGATGGTGAAGCAGTCGTCGGCGGAGCGCTTCTGGATGTTTCCGCCTGACAAAAAAAATCAAAATAAGAAAAAAAACAGCAACATTTCATTTCTACATTAAGTCAAACTTTTTCTTCCTAAGTTAATTATACTAGGCAGTAGGTAGCTGTGAGGAAAGGTATTTTCCTCTTTCCACAGATCATTTTTAGTAATTGATTGTTCTAATGAGTAATCTGATGATTAATCGGTTAATCGAATAAAAAAGTTGGCTTTTTTTCAACCACTTAAGCATCTTTATCTCACACGATGTTAGATTAGCTGAAGATTGTTTCAATAATCGATTGATCGCGTTCCAGCCCTTGTTGTTAGCTTCCTGAAATGGTTCCAGAACTGACTTGTGGACGTTTTATGTTTAAAACGCAGGTGTTTCATTATTATTTTATGTTTTATTTGTCGTTTTGGCCGTCGGTAAAAACAAAACACCCTGCTCTGGCGTCCAGCATCCTGTTTGGTTGAAAGGAGCTCTTGGGGTCTGCTTCACAGCCTGAAGCAGGGGGAACCCCATAAAACCTTCCTCTTGCTAAAAACAAGTATGCATTGTGCCTTTTTTTGGACGTGGGAAAAATAATAATAATTAAAAAAAAAAAAAAAAAAACGCAGCTGAGCATGACTTGGAAACCTCAAAGATATTACTATACCTCTAGTTTTCCAAGTACATCTTTTCAGTTCTCCCATTTGAATGGTAGATAAAGTTCTTATAATAAGGTTCTTGTGCAGATTTTGGAGCAGTCAGGAGTTTCTGATAGACAAACAGTTCTGGCTTAAGGTGAAGTTTAATGTTTCAATCTGCAACAACTTTGACCCTACAGCGCCTCACAAAAGCTCTCATTGCTTTTGTCACCTTATGACCACTTCAGTGAGTTTTACTGAAGTCCTGGTACCATGTTTCACTACAGTGGCGGCTCCAAGTCATTTGCAGCTATTTCTGTCATGAGACCAAATTCTGCCGGGCGATAAATTGTCCCAGAAGTCGTCACGATAAACAATAATATTGTTGCTTTGAGAACATTTTCAAGTAATATAATGGTAATCGCATGATAACGCGTATCGCATGATCACATTCTGACCGATCAATAATCTTTATATTCTCATTGATGTTTAACACCGGAACTGGAAGACTTTTTAAATGTTAAAAATGAATAAATAAACAACAAAAACCACAAATAATATGAATCATAAAGACTGTAAACAAAAAAAAAAGTGGCCAGTTGAGGCCAAAGAGCCAGACTGAAGATTTTTATCACCCAGTTTTTGGTAGAAAGAGAAAAACAATAAATCACACGAATGGGGATTATTGAGCTCGTTTTAATTTATTTATCTATTTATGAACCTCAGTCAGATTGGATGGAGAGGACCAAAGTCTTGCCTCAGGCTCATTTAATTCAGGTCTGGAGTTTGACTGGGCCGTTTCTCTCACATCGATGCACTCCCATCTAAACCATCCGCTTGTAGCTTTGGCTGTTGTCCTGATGTCAAATCTTTAGCAGCGTCTAAAAGGTTTTGTTGCTAAGATTACCTGAAGAAAAGAATCCCCACAGCATGACACTACCACCACCACCACGTTTGTTTGTTTGTTTGTTTGTTTTTTTGCTGCGTAGCGTTTTGCATGTAAATCGACTCTGTAGTAAAAAACTGTCGGTCGGTTGACAGTTTTGCTGTCTGCAGTAAACCTGCAGCGCTAGCTGCTGTCGCGTTCGGCGTCCGTACCTGGCAGGTTGGACCGGCGCTGCATTCTGTAAGTTTCCTTTCCGTCACACAGCCGGCGGATGTAGAAACCCAGCGGCTTGACGTCCTCGATGCGCTCAGTGACCACAAGGTCCTCGCGCACCAGGTAGCTGCGGTATGAGTCACTCTGGAGAGAAGAGACACGGAACGAGTGAGGCCGCGCTATTTTTAACCAGCTGTTATGCGAAATAAGAAGAAGAAGAAGAAGAAAAAAAAGATGTGCACACACACATGCTGCAGAAACAACAAGTTCCTGTAGAGCAGAAGAAATGTTGTATTTTAAGTAAGCACACTTGCTAAGCACGTTTCCTCTTTTAGGTCTCCTTAACTGGATTTCACTATCCTCAAAACTGTAAAAACATTCAATTTTACATGAAAAACAACATGTGCACAAAATACCTCCAAGCTATGTTGTTTGAATTTGGGAATTGAGTCAAATACTATACATGCAAACATCCTGTGCAGACTTTTGACTTGCCGATGAAGAACCCTCAGAAAGAGGAACAACCAGGAAAAGTTTTTTTTATATATACAACCAAAATGTCCCTAACAGCAGCCGTACCATTAGACTATTGTGCCATTTCCCAGTAACCTTTCTACATATTTATTCTTGGGGTGTTGTTTACAGTAAAAACAACTGGAGTGAGGGAGTGTGAAGTGTGATTGTTCCATGGTTTAAATATAATAATTTAATCTTTCGTGCGTCTATCTTATAGTTTTATGAGATATTTGTTCCTACATATAACCACAACATAATGATAGTTTCAACAAATACACAGACAGACACAGACATTCTTATCAAAGTTATCTATTGTAGATTTAAATCCTGTATGTTACTTCAATGGTTAAACTGCTACAACTGCATATTTTTAACTAATACTTGCTGATTTTAAGTAACATCGACATGATTTGCAGCTTTAGTCTTTGTGACCTTTGTTTAAAATGTCTAACAGTCATTTGCTGAAATCTTATTCATGTTGCTTATGGTATTTAGCTAAAAAAAAACAAAAAAACAAAGTGAATAATACGCAGAAGGAAAAAAAAGAGATACAATTGGGGAATTGACGAAAATGACCAAAAAAATAAATAAAATAGTTATCAAACAGAAAGGTTCACACATTTTCACAAAGTAAAATTCAAGCACATTTCAAAGATTTCCAAGGTAAGTTTTCAAACTTCTCCAGCACAACATCTTGAAAAATGAACGATGAAGACAGTTCCTCATCAGTGTTACATAACATCAATTATTTATTAATAATATCTTGTATAAGCATTTTATTTACTCCAGCAGGAAAAATGCAAGCTATAAACAAATTAAATATCTCTCTTACACACATCCTGTAACTATATTTAGAGAAAGTTACTAAATAATGTTTAAAAAGTTTTCTCTCAATGTTTTCTGGTATTTAACAAATAGAAATAATTTTGATAATTATGACAAACCAGAAATGAGAAAAGTTTGGTCAAATTTAACTTCAGACAGTGAGGGAAAAAAAGTGCATTTGTCTTTTCGCTATCTTTAAATACCTGGTTTCAACTGCAAATACCTTAAAATTTTGTTTTTTTAATCAACGTTGGATGGCGATTTATTGCCAAACTGTGCAGTCTGAATACCAACTGCTGTCAACTACATTTCCAATTTGCCGTACGAGCGGATTTTCATCGCTGTGACGTGATTTTATTGTAATCACTAGACCAGGCCTCGCTCACCATGAGCTGTGAGAAGAGGTCGATGAGGTCCTGAGGGGGGAGGACCACCGAAGTGTTGAGAGGAATCACAAAGCAGGTCCTCAGGGTCAGGTCCAGGTACGCCGTCAGTTTCTGCGTCATTAAAAAAAAACAAAAACGTGTGAAATCGGTGAGCTCGCCAACGGGACAGAAAGCGGTCGCCCACGGCTCTCACCCGGTTGAAGTCGTGGAGGATGTAGGCGGGGTCTCCGGGCCGGAAGCGAGGAGGGGGCACGCTGACGACGGCCATGCTGTCCGAGATCTCCACCTCCTCCTCCACCCGTGGCAGGTAGTAGGGCTGGCTCTCCGCCCCGGTGGACACGTCGGTGAACTGCATCGCTCCGTGATACAGCCGCTGGTGGGGAGTCAAGAGAGATAAATCATTCACACAAAGACAGTTCCAGGTAGGAAACAAGAACAAGAAAAAATTTGTTATCATGCAAATATAAAACGAACGACAGCAGAGGAGGATGGGGGAAAAAAAAAAAAATCATCTTTGATGTTGGGTTTTGCTATGAATCAATCGTGGTGTCAGTTAGTGTCTGTAGGATGGCTTGCTGCAGGTTTCAACAGACTGATGTCGTTTTTCAGAGCGGCCGCACACGGAGCAGGATGTTTCTCAGTCCATAAACACAGTCAGTGGTTCTCTACCTGCTCAGCTCAAGTAGAAACATCTTGAGGTTGTGTCTTCAAAGACATTCAGACACTGATGGATTTGAATAAGCATGTTTGGTGGGTTTAAGATTTAAAAATGTAGGTGATGAAACCACTGAAGAGCTTGGTGATGGATGAACGTCGACTCTGTTGTCTATAAGTCGGTTTGTAACCGATGAGTTGCTTTGGTTGGGGCCATTGCCCATTTGGGAATATCCAAGCTTCGTCTTCCTGTCTGACGACTAGAGATGCAACATGCAGGTTCTTTCCTCATTTAAAGTAGAGAGCACCAGTCCCTCCTGCAGCAAAACGCCCAAACAAAATGCTAGACCTTTTGTGAAAGTGCTGGAAAGCAAAAGATAAAGTGGAATCCAACATAAAGATTTCTACTGATGCTTAAATGTCCCTGAGACTTAACATTCAGGTTTTGGCTAAATTAGGACAAGTGGGTTAAAAAGTCCCTTTTTCAAAGTGATTTTCAGGCTAGTTTAAGGATCCATGAAATCTGTTTAATTATTTTCCAAATTATATTTGGTTTTGTTCCCTAAGTTCCCTTTTGTTTCTGTTTTGATTTCTCACAATTCTGATGTAAAAGACAAGAATTTACAAGTCGACAGCTAGAGGTCAGTATTTCCTGTTATTCTGCATCAGAAACATTGTGGCTCAACACTGTTTCTGTGGATCGGTTTTATGAGGTGTTAAAAAGTGTTTCCCCCTCATTTTTTTTTCTTTTGAAGAACTCAATTATGTGCAAAACTAAGAATCTCGTTTTTAACATCAAAGAAACTCTCCTTTTTAAAACGCTTTAGAGCTGCACTCAACTTCCGCTTGTCACATGGAAAAAAACCCCCTATGAGAATTAGAATCTTGTGTGCACTTTCATAACAATCATTTGTTCTGTTCATTTGTTTCCCTTCCATCTGTCACAGGAATCTCCACTGAAGATTCCTGTGACAGGAATCTTCAGTGTTTTGGCGTTTCGCTTTCATGTTCCTGCGACCTGCAGCCGCGACCTCCGGTATCAGCTGCTGGTTATAGCAGCTGATACTGGAGGAAATCAAGGCTGACTGTATTATTAAACAGACTTTAATGGGTAGCTAAAGTTAGACAAACCTCGTTTACAAAAAGAAGGTGGATCCCTATGTAGATATAAAACTGGATTACATTAAACCTGGTTTGTATCAACAGTTGAAGTCCTAGTTTCCTAAGACTAAGGAAACACTTGAGACCAAAGAGTGAGAGTGTTTCCAAAAAAAAACAAAAAAAACAATGTCCTCCCAAACTCACCTGGCTCTCAGCTCATCTCTGCACAAGCTGGCGGAGGAATTAGCAGGGAGCCTGACGATTGGTCCCACTAAAGCCAGGGTCGGTTCAATCCTCTAAGATTAAAAACTGCGCATGGAGGGGCGGCCATCTCATCCGACGGCGGTTTTTAGTCGGCCAAAACAGCAATTCAGGTAAACTCCTCAAGGATTTAGTTTCCTTTTTTTTTTTTTATTTTACTCCCATTATGTAGGAAACGGTAAAGCAAAATCCCAAATAGGGACAAGAATGGTTATAACAAAAGGGAGCTAGACATAAGAATAGTAATAATGCATCCATTACGTATAATAACGTATAAGGAAAAGACGTCTTCCATTACGATCGTCCGTCTGGTAAATCTGGTGCCAGAGGCTGTTCAGGGTTTAACAGAAGCTCCTGGCTGTGGTCAATAAAATACTTCAACAAAAGTATGGCGTAGTTTCTGTACCATAGTTTGTGTTTTTCCATGGTAAAAGCCACCGGTATAACGCCGTTCCTGGCCTTAGTTCAGCTGTACGTCCATTGGACAACGGAACGGTCAGGGTGGGAACCACAATACTTTGGAACCGTAGCATTTTACTGGACGTGGGAATCTCTCATACATTTTCAATTTAAACATTTCTATATATTTTATATATTCCTATATTATTTTTTTTTGAATTAACAGAAAGAATTTCACACAGTCCTACCTTTTAGGTCAATATTATGTCATTATTCTGGTTAGGGGCTCTAAGCTGTGGCTTGCTGACATACGTGTATAAAAACAGACCTAAAACGCCACACGCGTGGTGTGGATTAAGAGAGTGTTGTTTCAGGTTTTATTGTCTTTACAAGCTGATGTTGGTCTGTCCCTTCAAACCTCTGCTGTGTAAAAATCTGTATTCTTCTTCTTCTACTGTCTGGAACCGGTTTAAAGCTGCTGCGTGGAGACGTCATAGTGTGTAATTTTAGTGTAATCACGCAGTAACGCAAGCCTGTCGAGAAATGTAATGGAGTGAAAAACATGAATTTTATATTTAAAATGTAATAGAATGAAAGTAATAATAAAAAGCTCCTCCTTTAAAGTGCAAATTCTCAAAAACTGTACTGAAGGATCAGCGCTCTGGAAAATTAATGTTCTTGGAGTACATTTCTAATATTTCCTCTTCAACAAGAGCAACAGCCGCCGGCCTGGAAATATGTGAATAATTTATTGGAACCCCCCTGGTAGCAATAAATATCTATTTACTGGAGATCAGACCCGGTATGATCCGCATTATCTGGCCACTGAGTGCCATAGCAAACAAGTAATTACATGGTTTGTAACTGTTAGTCCTCATAAGCCTTGTTAAGTGTAAAACACAATGTGAGTGAGCTCATCTTAATTTATCCTGCTGCATACTTTATTTAAAAATAGATTTTCTTATATCTTTATATATTTGTGTTTTTGGTGTGTATTAAGACTGTAAATGCACACAATAAATTGTTCCATCCATATACAAGCTGGTATCGACAGTGGATGGATATAATTCTACGTTTTAGATTTAAATTTTGTTTCTTATTCTTAGCTGACCTGCCATTTTTAAAAACTATTATGTTGTATAGGCCTGTCACAATAACAAATGTTGCTGGACGATACATCGTTCCAGAATATTATCGCAATAAATGGTAACATTGTTGATTTGAGACCTTTTTTAGGGAATATAATGGTAATGGCAAAATGCTAATGCAAGAACATGCTCTTAAACATCAGTGAACTTTACATTCTAATGAACATGTAACACTGGAAATGGAAGACATTTTAAATATCCAAAATAAATAAAAACAAAACAAAAAAAGAAATGTAATATTTGTATATTTGGAAGCTAAAGATCTAGTTACGACCAAAGCATCAAACTGAAGACTTTTATCATCCAGGTTTTGGTAGAAGTAGAGAAAAAAAGAGATAAACGATAAATCAGGCCAATGGAAATGATTGACTTTATATTAATTATTGATTTATTGGTTATTGTGTCAGGCCTAATGCTGTAATTGCTGGAAAAATGACAAACACGTTTGACGTCTGTTGAATATTTTGGTGACAAAAATGTTTTTTGTTTATTTGTGCTACACAAATAAACTGACTGATTATATCATTCATAATTGTTTTTCAATGTGTGTGACCTTATTGTTATTTGTGTTTTTGGTGTGTATTAAAACTGTAAATGCATGCTGATGTCATTGTGTGTGTGTGTGTGCGTGTGTGCGTGTGTGTGTGTGTGTGTGCATGTGTGTGTGTATGTGAGCTTTATGTATGTGTGTGACTGGGAGGAGAAAGGGGCTCATTTAGTTTTCCGGCAGATTTCTCCAAAATAATTTGTAGGTGATGCCCGGCTGCAAAACCCTGATTGTCTGGCTTGTCCTCCATGAGTTTCTGATGTTACTCATTGCAACAAACAGATTATTGTTATTATTATTATCATGTCAAAACTAGACTTTTGAAAGCTCAAGAGGAACATGTCTGCAGTGTAATGGAAAATTCCACCATATTTCATCGCATAAACGTGCAGATTTTATTAGGAATTTCACACCGAAACACAAACCTTTGGGGTGAAGTACCGGTAGAGACACGCTCCCCCCACGATGAGCCCAGTCAGGATGAAGGAGATGCCGAGCAGGTAGAGAATAAGGCGACCGAAGCCGTCTGTGGCCGCAGAGTCAGAGGCCAGCTCCGGGTCCTGAACACACACACACACGCACACACACACACAAATAGCACATAGAGAGTAATAACAATGCAGCATGCATGGATGGATGTTTTATTTTTATGCAAAGATGCAAGCCTATAATCCTGACTGTGAACATCTGCATCCTGCGACCGGTGCATTTGAGTAAATGATCGAAAATAATAACAATAATAATAATAATAATAATAATAATAATACATTTCAGCAGGTGTAACATTGTGACGTGTCAGACGGTACAGTAAAACCACCGCATTGGTTTTGCACATGAATGCGCTGGCGCTGGGTCCGGGCCCGGAGCAGCTCCCCTCTCCCCCGGAACCGCACAGATCGAAGCCCGTTAGCTCACCTTCACCGCGGCCGGCACCTCTTTGCCCAGCGCCTTCTGCGCCAGAGCCGAGTTGAAAGCTATCTTCACCATGCTGGACCCGAAAACGTCCCGCTCGGGTATCTGAGTCACACACACACAGAAGGTGGAGCCGTGTGTGTATTTTTATCGACGGTCGTCTGCAGCTCTTGCCTAGTGCTTCTCCAGCGGCTCGACCGTGTGACGCACTTTGCAACCTCGGCTTTATCCGCAGCGCTTCCGGTGGCCGGGGGAGATTAAAAAGAAAACAAACCAGGAGAATTATCGATCCTAAACGACTCCAATTTACGGGTAGATATTTTTAGCCGTAATTTAGATCGTCTATTGTAAGAACTTAACATTAACTAGTAAAGGGAAAACTGATCTTTTGGAAATCATTTCTGTGGCTTTGGTGCCATCTGGTGGCTGCAGGTCGAAACTGCCATTTTCTTTCCTTAAAAGAAAAACAAAACAGTATGGAGACAGTATGGTGCTGAAAACGAAGACAGCTTAAAATTAACCTGAAAATGCTCTGGCATGGAAAAATATAACTGGAACTAGAAATATACACATTAAAATACATTTACTGATAAATGTATTTAAAATTAAACCAACAATTATAGTCAAAAAGGATGAATTGACACTAATTAACTCACAACTGAGTATTAGGTCATTAGGCCTTCGCAGCGCTTATCTGTGAAAGTCTAATGTAATCTTACTGTCTCTTCTTCGTTTTTTTATGTTTCCGCCAAATGAATTGACTTTTTGGGGGCTTTATCATATTCAAAAACTCACCAAAGTTGGCAGACGCATCAAGTCTGTGTGAAAATTATGTACATTAATGTCTTAGCAAAAATTGCAACAGAAACTGCTCAACAGCGCCACCTAGCAACTTTCAAAGAACCCTCCGCATTGACCTTATTTAATCGTAGAGACATGAAATTTGGTACACTTGTAGAGCTCCCCAAGACACACAGAAAATGTGTCATCATGCAACTCAAACAGGAGGTCGGCCATTTTGGACTGAAATTCTGATTTTGACCCGATTTTTGCCATTTACAGCCTTCGCGTCTGATCAACTCCTCCTAGGGATTTCGATTGATCGCTTTCAAACTCGGTCAAACTTTATAAGGCATGGATGATTAAAAGTTATCAAAACGGTGAGTTTTCATGCATGCTGAAGGGGCATTACCAGGAGTCAAAGTTCACCTTCTCACCATAAAACACAAAACTGTTGTATCTCCTACATAAAAACTCACAGAGGCACCAAACTTTCAGTGGGGTGTCCTACAATTTCCAATGGTCAAATGATGACATTACTTAAGCCACACCCCCTGAGAACAGGAAGTGTCATGTTTTTCTCTGAACGGTCTCTATCTAACCCCACTGACCTAATCAACAGTCACACAACATGTTGATTACCAAACATGTCTGCTGTGTCCAGAAACAGAAGACATGTTGGTGTGACTGGGTGTCCAACACCAACAGATTTCGATGGAGCGGGTTGGCGTGCCGAAGTGACCTGTAACGCCATTGCCATACATTTGGCTCTAAATTTCACAGTTTTGGGTTGAGCTGCTCCAAACTCACTTGGATCGATCCTCATCCACCCCCTGACAGGAATCCAGAGCAATCATTGGTGAGCGTGGCCAATTTCCTCTACAGTATAGAATACTTTAAATGATCAGCCCCAAGCCATGGTCCAAACCCGGCAGGCTAGCGAGAGTGCTGCCAATTTTTCGTTTTAATTTTCAGTCGCTGTTTAGGCAATCATGATGGGCGTGGCTTATCAGCAGCATACAATAGCACGGCTGCTGATGTTGCACAGGCTGCTTAAAGATAAGGTCGACCCCGTCCAAGTAGGTGGCACAAACTAGATGACACAAAAATGACTCAATGTTGCACCCGTAATGTAATAACAATAATGTTTTGAGTGTATAATGTTGCTTATTCGCTTTTAAACATATCGCCCTCTTGCGTGGTGCATCTGCCTGCCAGAGTGTGAGCCCACTCACGCTGACACACATGGCACACGGCGCTCAGTGTGCAGAAACACAGGCCAAGGCCATACGGTGCGTCTGACACATACTGTCGGTCCGCCCTCCGTCTGGGGCCGGCGGCGGTTCTCCGCTTCCTCTGATTTCACTCAGAGTTGAACATATGAGTAAATAAACACTTTACTGCTGCACTGGCACTCTTAATTCCCAGCGAAGCAGCGCAACGGGAACATGTGCCTCTCCGGGTCTCACAAACACACTGGCAGGCGCGCGTGCTTGCGCTCTCTGTGCGACTACGATATTTCCTCTGTAAAACAGACAGATTGAACCGGTAATCACCACTGAAAGGTGCATAAACATAGCAGCTGATTTCTGTACCTAACCCCCCCTCCGCGCGCCCCCACCAACACTGAGTCCAAATGAAAATCCTAAGTGGTCCTGAAGGCTTGTTTATGGGCTCATCTTACGCCGTGTTTGATCTGAGAGCTTGCCCACACATGCGTGCATGGACTCAAACACGCACCACACACGCTGGGACAAAGGAGGGGAGCCGACATTAGCGGTAATAGCCGAACTGATCAACAAAAGGCAAAGATTTAATCATCTGGGCCTCTCTGTATCACACACAGACACACACACAACAGTGGGCAGAGTTTTGAAAAAAGCTGCAGGTTGGGGAGGACAAAACCAGCAGGTGGAGGGAGAGATGGAGGGATGACTGGGGAAAAAACACAGAGAGAACTGTGAGGAGAAAGAGAGCAATCTGCAGCATCTGATGCTTGAGTGAGTTTTCCAAGGGGCTGATTAACAACAGATTAAACCCGCCAAGCGTCTAGTTTACATCTCAGACTTCCTTACATGCCTGAAAGGTAGAAGTTCTCCGCTTTTTAAGCCAAAATGATCAAAAATGTATACACCGACATCATTTTCTTTTCTGTTTTCTTTTTAGGCACAAAGAGGCCGTGGTGCTCATGATGGAGGGTGGCAGGCGCGTCTGAATGCCAGCAATTCCATGTGGTCTGCAACAAACGGCCACTCAATGCAACAAAAACACTCAGACAAAAATCACATTTAAGGCTCCTCACCAAAGCGGTCACGGCCCGCGAACGACACATTTCTCCGTGCGTTTTTTTTCCAAATGGTTCTATGTTCTGTGTCATTTTGGAGTGGAGGGAAAAGGAGACATGGTTTTCAAAAGTTGTTAAGAATGAAACTCTAGAGGAAACTGTAATAAAAGAAAAATGCCACTCTGGTGGCTATCTCTGTTCAGCCACCAGAGTTAATTCTTTCGCTCCATTTAGCTACAAAGTCTTTAGGGGTAATTGTCTACCACCTTTACACAAATAAAGATGGACATTTTTGCCCGTGTTGCTTTGCAAAAATAACTCAAGCTCAGTCAGAAAAGACGGGGAGCATCATTGAGTGTTCTAGGTCTGGCCTTTGACTAGTCCATCTTAAAAAAGAAAATGCTTTTCAATAAATCATTCAAAGTGTATCCTTAGAGCGGCTGCAACGTGAATTTCAAGTTCTTGGAGTTTCTAAGGGTTTCTTAGAGGATTGGCCCACAGCATGATGCTGCCACCCCCATGTCGTACAATGAATATGTTTTGTTCAGGGCTAAACATGCTCTATTTTATTTTGGGGAACCAGTTTCCCAACTGGAAGAGACTGAACGCAAACGCGCACCTCATTTTCTGAATCATTATTTTTAAGGAATTTTGAAAATGTTTAAAAAAAATTTCCAGTTTGCAATTAAAACTGCAGAATGTAACTTTTACGAAAATGTTTTTTTTTCACATTTATTGAAAGTGTCACCATGTTGTGACAGTGTGATATGAGGCAGATAATCTGTGAAAGACTCCTCCACCTCCTCACAGTGCTGCTACTGCTTCTGGTGAAAAACAACCAATCAAAGGCAGGAGGCGGGACTTAGCGCCACCAATCAATCTCCTATAGGCTTCTAAATGTGGTAGTGGTGGAAAAACAACTCCCTGTTACAGAAAAATAAAACCCTTATCCACCGTCATCGGTGGCTATGCTAACTAGCCTTAGCATGTTCTGGTGGTGCAGGGTGAGCACGAGAGTGATTGACAGCGCTAAGATGCTCCTCCTTGCTCCGACTCCGACTCAACTGAGTATTTCTGCAGTTGTATTTCACTGACTGCCTATGATACTGTCACAACATAATGATAATTTTAGAAAATATGTAAAGAAACATTGCATACTGCAGCTTTAAGCACTGTTTCGTGTTGCTAAATTAGTCAGAACACAATGAAACCCATTTGGTTTTGTTGAACACTTCCAAGCTTCTAAACATACACACAAGTCCACGGTCTGCAAATGTCTGCAGAGGCACAGCAGACTAATAAAAAGTGATGAAAAGAGCCTCTTGAGAATGACATCACCCACTGAAGTGCCAACAAATATGAACGCATAAGCAAAACAGAAAAAAAGGAAAACACCTCAGAGATTTGTCATCAGTTTCAATACCAGACATGTGAAACCGCTGGTGACAAATGATTCTGTCCCAAAACCACACACACACACACACACAGTCCAAAAACTGCTACGGCAACAGCATGGCCGCAGGATGGACTCGATTCAAAAAGCTTTGGCTTCATTACGTCACTGACATGTCTTCATGCGGATCTGCCATAATCACCACGTGCCAAGAGCGCCAGAGCAATTGGCGGTCGAACGCGTCGAGGCGCAGAGGAGGAACACGGAGAGACGAGAGCGGATCCTCCAGGGCGGACATGTCCGAGAGAGAGAGAGAGAGACGCTTCAAAGCCTCGTTCCAGATCCGGAGGTCATCACTCTCTCCCAGGCTGCTTTCCTCACCACAGACTCACTTTTAGCAGTCACACATGGCTCACAGACAGGGTGACAAATGAGGGTTTTTTTCCTTTTTTTTTTAGGGAAGTATCAGTTTCCAATGCTGTACCTTCACTCTTTAAAAGCACGGTCCATGTTGGGCTCGTCATCTTTACAGTATGGTTCACCTTTTGGAAATGTGATCATTATAAACTGATGAGGAGTTGATGGAGGGGGAAATACATCGAGCTTACATTACTGCAGATATTCCTCGGTTTGTATTTTGAGATAGCTGCAATTTAGTACATCAGGACATGTGAAGGTTTGGGATATCAGAGGAATAATGGTTGTTTTTCCAAAACACATTACATATTTTTATTCATTTAAAATATAGTCACAGTATATCTGCTGGTTAGAAATGACAAAGGTTTCTATTTTATGGTTAGATTTTTTTTTTTTTAAAGTCTCGTTCAACATCTGATACATGAAAATATTTGTTAAATGATTACTATTTTAGATTCTTCATCAGCTTTACAATATATTGTGAACTTGAATTCAGTTAACAAGAAAAATTGAGTTATATTACAAACATATTGGTTGAAGGAAAGCAAATAATTCGTTTTTGTTTAGTGAACAAATGAAACATGGGTTAATTGAAAAAGTGTTTGCTTTGTCAGTTTTTGTCAATCTGAAGTGTTTTGAAGTAGTTGGGTTAATTCATTCATTTTATCTTTGTTAAACATAAAGTTATTATGTCAGATTACTATATCTGTTTTGCTTTCAATTAATATAATACAATTAAGTGGTACCTGTTGACATAAACAATTATGTTAAGTCAATGATTCATTTCTTTGAGTGTACAGATGCAGTATTAGCTTATTCTAGTAACAAATACATACATTCATACTATTACGGTTATTACTAAGTTTTTGTAATCATCTGCACATTCAAAAGAAATAAAGTCCAAATGCTTTGGCTACGCTAAGCATATTGCTAGCTAGGGTTACCCACAATGCTTTACAGTGCTACAGCTACGTGTAAACAGGAACAGGAACTACTACACCTGCTGATGTTTTGTTCTGTTAGACTTAAATTTCCGTTCTTTATTCAGGTGGAAAGTTCATACAACAATGAATTTCACAAGAATTGAATTCAGTAATTTTGGTTCACAGTGGATTTTCTCAAAATATACAAGCATGTTCAAATATAAACTTGTTGACGTTTTGTTAAATATGCTTCAGTGAGTTTCACCTCGATTACATTTTCCTGCCTTTCCTGATTCTATATTTGGCAATAAATTTGGTTTGACTATGAGTACATATTAATAAATGTTAAGGGCAACTATCAACGAACATATCAAATTCTTTATTTCATCCACATTTTGCAGTTCAGCATCTTCATGCTTGACAGACGATGTTGTGTTTCAGTTCTTGTTTTCTTCAGAATACTTTTGACTTGTTCACACTTGTCTTTACCTAATGCTAAAATGTGTTGAAATGTTTTTTCCCGTGTGTTTCTTTTTTCAAAAATAAAATAAAAGCAAAAAGAATTGCCTGCATATGTTTTTTTCCCCAGCGTTTGTGGCGCCCTGGGCAGTAAGCCATATTGTCCACATAATGAACTGCCCATGTTAGTCTTTAGAGCTCTGTTCCTTTTCACCTGTTTTTCCATCTTCCACCATTGGAAAACCAGCAACTATCCCCAAAGTATAATTTCCTGAAATACATACAGTAAATAAACATTTTACAACAGTGAATAGACCGGGAAATAGGGAGGAGAGAGAACAGCAAATGTCTGGGAGGTAATGGGTGTAGGTGTAAGTCACGGAAGGGGCAAGGATGAAAATACATAAACCACATAATTAGACTTAAAGGAGTTGAAAAAGGTCGACTATTTGAGAAGAAGAAAAAAAGAAGAAAACTGAAGGAATCAAAACAGATGAAAGACCAGAAAAGAAGGGAACGGGAGGGATGGAAACGAGTGAATGTCTATTATGTTCCTCTGGGTTGAACTTCAGGGAAATGACCTCATCGTGATACTGCTCCAGCACTCTGCAGTCATGTTGACTTTGTAGCAGTGAAGCGCACACGTACAGACACATGTATTTACCTTCCATTGAACGGTGGCCAATAGCATCAGAGCCTGGTCCAATCACTTCCAGATTCAGTGACGTCACCTCTGTCAAGTTAACGGGGAGGAACGCGAGTGCATACAGCCACCAGAGGGCAACAAACTGAGCTGCAGCTTTTTTTCTTGAGCCGTCTCTGTTTTCAGGTTTTCTATTCCTCTGTGAGAAACGATCCTTACATCCAATTGTTAACAGTGATGACAGATTTGGACTCCATGTGATGATGGTCCCAGCAAGACTCTAAAATGCCCCTTGGCGTGATTTGATCAGCTGCAGAGGTTAGCTAGGAGGTAACCTCCACCTGGATTTGGTGTAACAAGAACTGAGTGCTGCAACAGCCATATTTATGGCTGGGAAAGCTGAAGTTGGACGTTTTGATCTCACAATGAATCCTACTGAAAACATAGTGTACCTGTGTATTTGTGTCTGATGAAGCAGCTTTCACATCGTACCACCATACTAACTCTGCTGAAGTTTTAAACAACTGGATCTGATTTTGCTCAATGGCATTTGGCAGTGACATACGTAACACACCAGGGTTTGGGTTAGGGTTAAGATAAAATGTATGGACGAGAGATGAGAACTGAGTGGAAGTGAATAGTGGCGAGGCTAACGCCGATAACGCAGACTTAGAATTCGTTCTGATGACGGTTAAATGACAATTATTTTACAAATTCAAGCCAGGTTTAATAAAGTACCGACTCAGTCAAATTGGGTAAATCCTAACTCAGTATTAAATCTCTTTGCTCATCTTGTCCTGTGACAGAAAGAGAATTGTTGCAAATGTTAGAACGAATTGATCACTGCTAGTGACTCTCCAAAATCTGCAGTATTAATATGTAAAAATATGAAATAAAAAATATATGTTATTGTTTCACATTTGTGAGACCTGTCTAGTATGAGACAATCTGAGAAAAGAAAAAAAAAATCAAGTTTCCCCACCTTCTCCCAGTGTTACTATTGCTGTCTGAAGAAAAGCACTGGACCTGTTCCAAAACAACCAATCAGAACCAGGAGATGGATCTTACTGCTGTCAATCAAGCTCATGAACTGCTCAATGTGCTAATGGTAGAGAAACAACTTAACATTACAAGAAAATTATTTATCTGCTGTCATTGGTAGGTATGCTAACTAGTGTTAGCATTCTTGGCAGGCTATGTTGCTGTGAGCCACCTGTAGCTTAGCAAAGAGCAGCTCCTACATGAAAATGATTGATGGCTCTAAGACTGTCCTCTTGGCTCTGATTGGTTGTTTTTGACGAAACTATGTATTTCTGGAGATGTCAGTAGGAGCCCAGGGAGATTACAGAGCAGCTTGATGTATTTCACAGATTATCTATCTGTTATCGGTCAGGACATAGCAATAATTTAAAAAAAACAAACATATTTTTTTCTAGCTTTTGTTGAACAGGGTCAACATTTAATAAAAACCAAAATTCTTGCTTAAAATAAGAAACTAGCCAACTAGTTTCTTAACCCTTTTGTTAATAGCGCAGTAGAAACAGTAGAGGAGGATGTTTGCAGCTTTACAGGGAAAGAAATGAGTGGGACTGACTTCACTTTTTACCTCCCCTTCCTTCTCCTCGTGTCAAAGGTCACCACGGCATATGAAGATGCCAAGGCATCGATGTGCCAGTGATGAAAGTGCCAGTGTTTGTATGAGCCTGACTGGGCCTGATTGTCTGGAAGAACTTCCCAGCATCTCAGGAGTCCATAAGCCCCGGTCAGGATGTAGTTATGCAGCGCTAATTTGAGAGCTGTCTGATTACGAGCCTTCTGTGAACCCCCACCATCCCTTACCAAACACACACACACACACACACCCATGCGCACACACATTGACTTCCATTCATTTCTACAGCCTCAACCTTACCCATATCCTTATCCTAACCCTAAGCATTACATACCTAGCCCTAACCCTAAACAAAACTCAATTCACACCTTACTACTAAATCTGACCTAAAAACAGCGTTTCCCCTTGCTGTGACCAGGCTCCGGTCCCACAAGGAGCAGTGGGTCCCCATAACGTAGTGTCAGAACAATGGCCCCCACAAGGTATTACAAACAAACACACAAGCACACTAGCACACTCACCCACACACACTTTCTATCAGTCATTAATCCATCAGGTGTCATTATCTGGGAAGGATGGGCCTGATTGGAACCAGAAGGAGACAGGAATGATGTCACGTGAAACACATTTCACCGCCAGAACTCTCCTCTGTGTGTCTCCATGTCTCTCTGTTTCATCCACATCGTCGCCACACACACTCAAGCTCATTTTGACATTTCGACAGATAAAAGACGAGGAGTCGGGCCTCTCATTACTGCTCCTCCTTCCATAAAATCAGCCCGAACAGGAGGAGGCGGGAAAGGCTCTCCCCGTAGCTGCAACAATAATGGGAAAGTGAACTCGAGATAAATTTGTGTCTGTAATGAATGAGGCCGGGCTTAGAATCACAGACGGATTGTTTCTCCCCACACAGCGCAACAACAAAGCGCTCGCATTTTTAAAACACAAAGTCAGCTGAACAGGCGAAGCGGCACGGCTCTCCGTGGAGGAAGAGCTATTGTTTAGCCGTGACAGTAATCCCTTAAAGAGGTGCCGCGTTTCCAGGCGGAGAATGGATCTCTTTATTAACACTGACGCAGGAGCGTTTTCTATAAATACAGACGGGAGCCACTAATAAATCATTTCTCATGGCCCTGATAGAGCTCTAACCACGAGGCATTAAGGGTTCGTGAAAGCTAACCACACATTGGCAGGCCTGTTCTCTCTCTCTCGCTCTGTGTGTGTGTGTGTGTGTGTGTGTGTGTGCGTGTGTGGTGGTGCGTGTGTGTGTGTGTTACACCATGCTTTGGCAGTGATGGGTCAGGAATCGGGTTTTTTGATTGAAATAGCATGCTGAGTTCCCGTTTCGGCAGCCTTTAAATTACAGAGTCTTGCAGATGCAGAAAGGTCTCTGGGGATGAAATCAGAAAAGAAAAATAAATAAATAAATAAATAAATATATGAGGATATTGAGAATTTGACTGAAAGGATGTTGAGCCAGAATCATCCAGTTTGTTTTGGTCCGACATCATAACCTTAAATGTGAACGTTCATGCCTGCAGAAGTCGTGAGTCGGTGATGATGGCATCCATTAAACCAGTACTGAACCTGAGTTCATCGCTTCAGTCTCCAAAGTAGCATAATAAGCTAAAGAAGTTATTTTTCTTGATGTTTTGACACATTGGAGCTTTAAATGCACAGCAGCCATATTGGACTTTGAGATTGAGGATGGTGAAAAACCTTGAAAATGGGAAATTTTTATTTCAAAGGTTTAGCACAAATCAAATTGCTTTGTGCTAAAAGCAAAGAGGGAAGATTTTCCCTCTAACTTGGAACTAACTAACAAAGTCCAACTTCTTGTTGGAGTGACGTAAACATTTTATAAAAGTATACAGATACTTGGAAGCCTTCCTTTATATTGAGGTGGAACTTGTATAACGTTTGCCACTGGATCAGATCGAAGCATAGAGTGAAAACGTATATTGTTTGCATGGGAATTTGCCAATAAATATGATTTTTTTTCTTTGGTCTTTGTATCTTTGCATTTCCCAGATAATATTTATTGAAACTGAACTTTCCAATTGTGACATTAGTGTGTTATCCAGCTCTTTTTCCAGAACATTTTACAAATATTAATCCCCACTGGCTGATTTGATATTTCACTGCATTTAAATCAACCTTTGTATAGTGGTAATATATAAAAATTAAAAAAAATCAGAGACAATCAAATGTTTTATTTTATTTTATTTTTTTGCTTTTGGGAGCGAATGCATGCATCCTCACTGAGCCAAAGTCAGTAAATACATTGTCAAGTTCCTTTAACAACAACTACAGCTGTAAGTCTCTCTCTGGGTAAGTCTTTAAAGGTTTGGCACATCACGTCGCTGAGATTTCTATTCCTTCCTCAAGACAAAACAACTCCACCTCTTTGAAATTGGACGGGTCCTCCTGGACTGCAGTCGTCAAGTCAGACCACAAACTCTCATTTGGATTGCGGCTGAACGTCCTTCCAAGAAATGCAAACGTGTCTCTTTAAAACCACTCTAGGATCGGTTCAGCTGTGTGCTCAGCCGTTCTCGTTACCAGTGTCAGTCCTCTGTAGCAGCGAAACGCAGTCTGAGTTTAACATCAGCGAAGTGCGAGCGATCAGCGTTGGAACATGGCGGGAAACCATCCAGAGAATTATCCTCAGCGAGGAAGAGAAAAACCAGATGAAATATTGTTGAGATTTTTTTCTTCTGGGAAAAATTTTCAGGATAAACTTAAAATTTAATTTATGAAAATAAATTTGCTCCACGGAAACATGTCAATTTAAAGAAAAAAAAAAAGTTTTTAATAAAAGGATGAGTGTTTTTTTTGGGCTGTGCCGAAATAGATGCATTTCCCAAAACTGTTTTCGTAACACAGGAGTCATGTGATCAACAGCCGGATGTTACTGCTGGAGAAAACAACAAAGAAGACGACAGGAAGTGACATGAGGATGATGGTTTGTTTTCTTTTTCTGGCTACACCAGATCTCAAACAGCACCACACATTTCATGAAAAGATGTGCGAACGTGTAGCATCCATAGCTCTTTTGTAAAATGGCCGACTCTCCAAAACGCCACATACATAAATGCTCCAAGTACAAGGGGCTTGTCACTCGAACGCCTGAATAAGACCCCAATGTTTCCTGATGATTGCTAGCTATGAATATATCTCATGTTGGTATTTACATCCGTGTTTTTAATGACTTATTACGTGAACAAGCTTGTTCACAGGTGACTTCTATTTAATTTCATATTTAACGTAAATGGCGCTATTGTGAAATTTTGTTTTGTTTTACATGAGCAGACTATCAACAAAGATTTGCAATGGAGATGCAGCTTATGTTAGCATTGGTATTTGTGCACAGAACGTAGAGAAGTACTTTTACACAGTTTTTCACTTTTACACAGTTTTTCACTGTTTTTCACCTTGAAAATGTCTAAATTGAGGGCAAAGTCACGGTTAGCTTACTGCTTCAACACTGCCCCACACAGGGTCGGAGAGTTTCTCTGGACCAAAACAAAACAAATCGAAGCCGCAGCTTCCATGGGGAAACACAGTTTCCGTCTTTAAAACCCCTCTGCCTGAACTATTCATACTCCACACTGTTCTACAGTTAAGACTTGCTTTTTTCATCTTGGTGACTTTTGGCTTCAAAACACAGAATTCCTGCTGCATTAACGCAACGTCTTCTCTGCTCCTGTCCTGTCCACCCCAGCTAACTCAAGCCAGGCCACACCAGCCAAGCTGACGGTTTGACCTTCCTCAGAGGTCACGCCTATTGTTGCAGCCGCCTCGTCCACCGCAGAACTCCTGCTTGCACTTCGAGCCGGCTCTGTGGAGCCAATCATCCCCCCCTACACCCCTGCCCCCTCGCTCAATAACCGGGCTCGTTCTGAGAAGACGTGGGAGTGAAAGGTCCGATTAGGGCCTGCTGGAAGCGTTCAGCGTATACGCTCCTCACCCCGCCCACCACATCGTCCCAGCAGGCGGCCCCCGCTCGGCCCCGCGCCTCTCCGAGCCGTGATTGGCATGTGAATTGCAGTGTGTGGTGATGATAATAAGAGCGCTAACCGGGGCCAGGCCTGCGCCTTCCAGCCAGCAGCCAATCTGAGCTGGCACGGCCTGAAAGGCGACCGCTGCCACCGTCTGAAGAGGCAAATAAAAATGACAAGCTAACTGTTAAGAACTGCTGATTTTTCACATGTTGTTTTAAAAGTTTTTGTGGCTCTGCCAGAAACATTTTTCACCAACCCCCCCCCCCCCCCACAACCACTTTTTCCTTTTCTTCCATATTTTCATTCTTTTTGGCCTCAACCACATTCAGATACTTGAAACCCCTCATTTATCAAAAAAATAAAAATCTAAAAATAATCGCCCTACGCTGTAGTCCAGCTCTGACATTTTTGTTTTGTTTTTTTTTTTTCCTGAAAAATCTGCTCACAGTGATTACTTCCAGTGTGACAAAAACTGACCCCGACAAGTCTGACTCGAAACAATCAATTTCCTACGAACAATTATCATTTTCTCCAACCGTATGTGTTAGCAGTTCTGAACAGAGCAAATAGCACATTTCAAGTCTCGGCGAGACGCACGTTTACACGGATGGCTAAGAGTTTCTGGAGTGAGGTTTTAATATAAACGGACAACATCATCATTTATACTAAACTCTGTTTAATATAAATCCAGATTTTTCCAGGAAGCTGACGCTAATGGCTACAAAAAAAAAAAAAAAAGACTTTAACCACCTTAAAACAACTGCTACTTCAAAAACATAGCGGGGCTTTATGCAAACAATATTTAATAAACCTTTTAAACTACAGCGCGATCATGTTTCCATGGCAAAACACACATAAAGCAAAGATTATTTACACAGGAAACTGAGGTTGGAGGCTGTGCGCCACCTAAATTCTTCCACTGTACAAAATGTCCTGAGAATTTAACATGTAAACACAAACTGATAAAATAGTATTAAACATTTTAGCTTTCTTGCACTGACAAGCTTTTATGTATTATTATTATTGTTGTTATTTAGTTGAAATGGCTGTACAAGTTAAATGAAGGAACATTTTCCTGTTGTTATTTCAGACCTTTTGAGACTCTGATGTCATTCTAACTTTTCAGCAAGTTAGGAGCCTTGTTAATTGAATAAGTCCTTAATATTGATGAAAAGGTTCTAGTTCCACTGGTAGATTATTTCACTAATAGCAAGATATTTTCCCCATGTTATAGCTGCAATGATCTATAACTGGAACTAGAACTTTTTCATAAATATTGACAAATTACTGACTTAAAACAAGTGCTAAAAAAATACTTAATTTTGTCTCATTTCAAATATATCAAGACATTTGAACTAGAAACCAAATGTTGTGTTTTTGCAGTGTACTTAATGAAGAAGCAGAGAAAGTTACGTACTTTCTCTGCTTCTTCACAGCTAGCTAAACGTAGCTAAATGAATCCTATTAACTAGCTAAACCTAGCTATTAGCTAGCTAAACCTCATTTTAAAAGTTTGAACTGTCCCTTTAAATTGGTACTGGTAAAGTACACTAAACACTCCTGGGAGTAGTTGTGAAAACCTGTCCATCCTCTCTGGGGGAAAATGGTTCCCACTTCCCGGTGGACCCCCAGGTACCCCGGGTCAATCACCGTCCCCAGCTTGGCTCCAGCTTCCCGGAGGAAAAGAGAGAGAAAGACATCCCCACATGCTGAGGCTGACTCCCATTATCAATTATGGCTGTTTTTGTTTCCTTTTACCACAACATTAACCACACAGTTACTGGCAACCAGAGAAGGAAGGAGAGCGAAAGAAAAAAGCCATTTTCATCGAAAAGAATTAGCTATCTAAACAAGTGAGACGGGTGTGGCGTCGAGCCCCGGATTTACAGCTGGGCCTCGCGGAAGCTTTGTGGGCAGATGAAGATCTATATGTGTTTAATGGGAAGAGGGTGAGTAGCAAAGGGATAACTGGAGGCTTAGGGGAGGAAAGGGAGGAGATAATTCACAACACACTTGTGGTGAAAGCGGGAGGCAGCGACTTGGCAGAGACCTTCCCCTCCTCTCCTGGTTTCTCTCGTCCTCCTCCCTTGTTACCCGCCGACCAGGCTGAGGCAGCGGGAGCCGGTGAAGGCTGGATGCCGTGGCACATGAGCCATTAAATCTTCCAACACTGTGGGCAGCGGGGGAATGGAGGAGGGGAGCGGCGGTACCAGGCGCCATGCCCGGGATCCCAAATGTAGCCAGAAATGAGCTGCAAAGAGGAGCTCAGGCTGCAGGAACTTTGATTTATTATTATTATTAATATGTTTATTCTGTGCAGTTCAACGTCTGCATTTCTATAAAATTATGTGAAAATTTAATAGGCCTTTAATTTCAGTTTCTCGTGAGCTAAAAGCTATGCTAATGTGGTTATAGCAGATTTTGTGCCATTTTGTTAAAGGAATAAAGCACATAAGGTCATTATAGTTAACTAACACTAATAAAAAAATAAAAACTGAAACTGACAAAAAAAAGTTTTTGTTTACTGAAATAAATAAAAACGGTAATTAATTTGGGAAAATTATAACTAACTGAAAATGTATTGTGGGTTTATGAAACTAACTAAAACTTATTTAAACTACAAATGTAATTTGTTTTTGTGTTTATGAATCTATTTTTTTGTTTTTCAAACTGATGTGAATTATTTTTTTTACTTTTCCCCTCTCACAAGTAGTTTACATCAGCTGTCAGCACTTTACGGCACTCCACAAAATGGTGACAATAATTGAGTAAATATTTTAAAATTATATATTCTGTTAAAATTGTATCTTCATTGCCCAGTCGGTGTAAACATAATTACAATACTTTATCTAAAAATTAGCCAAAGTGTGAAAAAAAATAAAACTTCTTCTTTAACTAATAAGAACCAAACTGAAATTAAACAATGTTTAGTTCATAACTAATAAAAACTACCAAACAAACAGTAACTAAAACTAGCTTAATAAGACAAACGAAAAGTCACAACAAAATAAAACCAAACTGTATTAAAACACTCTATTAAATGCTGTTGATTATGTAAAATCAATAGCATTTATACTAGATGAGCATGTGAGATTTAAATGTCATGTAAGGTGGAAATAATTTAAATTCATCTGGAGTTTGGAGACTGAATTGTTTATAAGTTGATGAGTAGGAAAGAAAAAGTATAAGATCTTGTGTCTTCCACCTGCTCCTTTTCCAACATGCATGTCAATTTGGCATGATCGTTGTTTTCATTTTCATTTTTTCTTCTTTCTTGCTTTTACTTTTATCTGTTCAAAATAAATAAATGAAGTTTATTTCTTCATTAAATTGAACTTTAATGAAGAACTATTATAACTCTGGCTGCACATTTCTAAACTCTGGAGGATCTGCGCTGATTGACAGCTCAGGTGAGAGTCTGTTGCCAGGGCGACTATTATTACAGCAGCAGGAAGAATGATAGAGTAGAGAAAGACATACATTTTGTTTGTAGTTTTCTGCAATGGAGGGGACTCTGCAAACTAAAAGAGGTGCTCCAGTCAGATGAGGCTAAACCACTGAAACTCCACATCTCCATGGAGACAACATCTCCACAATGAAACATGGTGGAGGCAGTGTCATGCTGTGGACACCCCTATATTAGAGAATGCAAATGGCTTGAGACTGGTGGAGAGGCTCACCTTCCAGTGGGTCAAAAAGTGTCGTCATGAGTTTGAATGGCCCAGTCAAAGTCCAGACCCTAATTCAATTGAGCATTTGTGGAAACTCGATGAGCTCCTCCTACTATCTGACTGAGCTTAAGCTGTTCTGCAAACTATAATTTAAAACCACCTAGAGAGTTGCTTTGATTCTTTCATGAATGTCTGAAAATCCTTTCATCTCCATGGCAACCATGCAGCTGTAAATACCTGAGTGGACCGAGTGGTGCTTTTGAGGACGAAGCTCCCCCTCAGAGCTTCAGTTTCCCGGCTTCCGCCTCACAGGCCAGCCCTCTCCCTCTCAGCTCCTTCAGACTAGCCAGCTGCAAATAGCAACCATCTGGTGGAATATCTGCTGAGCTCATTATAGGAGCTCCTTCTCAGAGCAGCGCTGGTAAAAATGTTATTAAAGGGTTAATAGAAGAGCCATGTTGTGACGACTTCCTGAAGCCCCGCAACGAGCAGGAGCTTCTTAAAGAGACAGAGGCCCAATTAAGGCTTTAAATTACAAAGCCAATTTTCTTTTAAATGATATTTGATGATAGCATTTTTATAACGACTGAATGTTACTTTATCGTGCTGCAGAATGGCACTTTGTGCCTGGAAAACATACAATACTGCTCCTTTATTTTGCTCATGAAGACCAAATCACACCATCTTAATTAGATAACTCAGGACTCTGGTCTGGCCAACATCACTCATTGATAAAGAAAAACTTCTTTACGGCAACTTATTGAGACGATGAGGAAAAATGAATTCATGGACAGTCTGAACTGCAAAACGACCCATTAAATATGTCAGGAATTATAATTTTTAGAGAAATTGCTGAGAGGACTGTGGAGCTGTTGATTTTGGTTTATGATACACATTCAAATACTATTTTATTAATTTGCTGTATCCTGATACGTCCCTGGAGGAGAGCAATTGGACTCCTCTTAGCGTCAAAATTAGGCACCTGACTGACGTTTAGGAACATCTTTCTGATTTCTCTTCACATTCTCAGAAGAGACATTTTTCCTACTGAACTAAAATTTCCACCTCTAATCAGCCGGCTGAGGGGAAGCAGCAGAACTCCACCACGAAGAAGAGCCAAATTTAAAGCAGAGGTTATAAGAAGCAGATGTGATGCTTCACACACACACACGCACGCACACGCCCACACACACCCACACACACACACTCATCATCCGGCCGACGACATCTGAGGGTCAAATGAATTTGTCACCAGGTTAGGAATCACTCAGAGGACTTACACCTCTTGGCTTTGTTCTTCTGCAAGAACAAAGCTCGGATACACATTGTTTTGAAATGTATGAAATTAGATTTCATACATTGTGTTTTTTGTGCAAAAACACAAAACGTTTGGTTTATTGTTCAAATATCTTAGTTCACTTGAAATAAGTCAAAATTATAAGTAGCTTTTCAGCAAGAAACAGAATCTTTTTTTGAGAGAAGAATTCCTTCATATTGTTAAAAAATACTAGTTTCATTGGCAGATTATGTCACTTACAATATAGCAAAATAATCTGCCAATTAAACTAGTAATTTTTCATCATTATTAAGGAATTATTGACTCAAAACAAGATCCTGTTTCTTGCTGAAAAGCTACTTATAAGTTAGTTTTGACTTATTTCAAGACCAATATTAATATTGGTAATATTTTTGCGTTTTTGCAGTGTACGTATCTAAAGTGAGCCTCCACTTTTCCCTGCAGTGAGCTCCCGTCCCCTTAGGGCCACCATACAATAGGAGCACACAGCGTTCTGCGTTCAAACCCTTCACACGCGTCACACTCGGCAGGTTAGAGGGAGTTTGACGTTTGGCAGCGAGCGGGCATCCGCTCCAGCACTCCGTGCCTAGAATAACCCTTACCACACACACACACAGAGAGAGAGAGAGAGAGAGAACACACACTGCTCAGCATCACGGTCCCGACATAAAACAAACCATCAGGGGGCCCCGTCACTTCCATTCAGCGCTGAAATACAGGCGGACAGGCCTGTTTATAAACACGCAAACACTGCCAGCTGGGAGAGTGTGTGCACTCATACAGTACATGCAGAGATGCATGGCCATGCAACTGGTCATGATTACGCTCTGGGCTCTGCTCTGCTCTGCAGCTGCAAACACACACACACACACGCCCACCCCCACACACACGCACACACACCTACACACACATTTCAGCTTCAACTGGAACCAAAAATATTTTTAAAAATGACTTTAGGTAAGGGTAAAAAAGGAAAGAACAAAACCTGGATATTACACTAATAAAACAAGATTAGAATTTAATTAGAATTTAATTTTTAAAAATTGGTGTGATGGTTTGCTACATTTTGTTCAGGTAGATTAACGTCAACAGAGCCAGAACCAAACATTCAGCAATCAGCTTCTATGCACCACAAGTCTAGAAAACTGCAAAACAGCCGAAAGACTGACTACAAACCCATGGCCTGTTCAGAGTTGCCTTTGAGTTATAATAAATGAAACGTTGACTCGTATTTTGATGTTTAATGACAGTTGGGGAAAAATTTATCTTTTCAGTTGTCGACTGCCGTGTTTCTTTGAATTTTTGTGCTGCTGTGAAGTAAAGCACGTTGAAATGCCTCGCTGCTGCAACGTTCCACACAAATAAACTTTGTTTACTGTTGGAAATCAAGACACTTAGTCACACTTCAAGTGTTTCCTACATTGGACCCTCAGGATGAAATAAGTTCAGTCGCATCAACTCGCAGCCTGAGTTCAACCAAATGAATTTAAAAATAATGACCATGTTCGGTATTGACTTAAACAGAAAAAGCAGCTTTTGTATTTTAATTTGTATTTAGTCAATGAAATGGATGCATGAGGAATCCGTATGAAAAACGAGTTTCAGTATGCATGAGTATGCATCTCCCTAATGCATTGGACAAATTTAGATCAATATCTGGTAGATAGAGACTCACGTCTACATTTATATATCTATATTTATTAGGTTTTCAGAATATAACATACATAAATCATACACGAGAGTATGATGCATATATATACATACGTATACACATACACATATACATGCAGACTTACATACACACGCATCTATGTAACAAAATCCAGTATGAAAGCAGTAGACACACGTCTGCATATCCAGGTGTTCATTTCACTAATTTGTGAGAATGTTCTGTAAACTCTGTGCTGCTGCCAGTTTGGGATTTTAATCTCGATTGGATTTTCCTGATGAAATAAAGGTTAATAATAATAATAATAATAATAATAATAATAATAATAATAGTAATAGTAATCATAATAATCGTAACAATAATAATAATAATAATTATCATAATAGTAATAAAATTTGTTTGAGATAGTTTTATAAGTGCACTGTTGGTCCCAGGATTGCATTTTTAAAAAAAATTTTTTTATTGAGATACTACGGTTTGTTTCTCCTATTAATGTAAATAAATAAGAATTGGTTTGTGATTAAGTGGTAAAAAGCAGCTGAAACTCTCTCAGTTTGATTCCCCCAGTTTGCCATAAAATTTTTTTTTAAAAACGTCTCGTCAAATCACACACACTCCAGCTGCTGCCTTTAACACACACCGCCTAGCCGAAGCTGATTAGCGACTGCGCTAACTAGTCAGCCACGCCGACGTCTTTAAACCAAAGGGATCCGAACTCACGCCTGGTGGTGTTCTCTTTTGATGTGAGCATTGCGGCTGCCCACGCAGGGAGTCACTTTGTCAAGGGGAGGCACAAACATTGAACATTGATTCTGCCTCTGCGTTGTGCTCAATGTTGGGAATTTTTTTTTTTTAAATGTGCTGCTGGGTTAGGATGCTGAACACACTTTATCTTACAGCAGTAAAATTAATGGCATACATTTGATTTTTAGTTCAGAATATAAAATATTTACTCCGACTGACACAAAAAGAAAGATTTTTCTGTGATCTTTTTTGTCTAGCATCAAGACAACCTTGAAAGGCTAAAACATCCAAATTATAAACAACCTGAACTGAATTATTTTACATAATTAGTGTTATATTAACAGAATCCCAGGCATTTCAAATAGTACCTACATGTTAAGCTACGTGACATAAAATAATAGGGGTAAAAAATATTATATTGGTTGTTTAATGTCGTCAATGTTTTGCTCTTCTGTTACCTGCTGGTCACTGAACATGACTGACAGCAACATTTGGTAAAAATCTTCAATTTAATTCTAACAAATGAGATAATTAATCCCATTTGGATTAGTTATGAAGAAAATGCAGATTTTGTTGTTGCGATTTTATCATTGCCAACCCGAGATTTTTCAGTTTTAACGTTCTTTATGTTTGTGGGACAAAAGGTTACCGTTTAACCCCCGACGTTTCATTTAAGGCGACATTCACGGCTTTAACAATGAGCAAATGATTATTAGCTAGTTGTTATTAATCAACAACATGTCGACAGGCCTGAAGGCGTGAATTGACGGCGGAGCTCCGAATGTCAGCCGCCCGTCAGACCGCCGCCTCACTGGGAACCCGAGGATCTCACCAAATTGGGTTTGAGTGTCGCGTTTCCGCCGAGGGCTCGCGTTGGGCCTAATAAGAGGAAACATGTGTGCCAAATATCCCCGAACAGGACAAACTCAGATTTGCGCTGGATTAGGGAGCAGAGACGCAACGAGGAGAAGGCGTTTCCTGCTGGGCCACCATGACAGCCGTCGTCACGCTGCCAACATCCGCTGATCGAGAGAGGAAGATTTATGAGCTGACTGCTGAAGACAGAATGAAAAATAAATATATATATATACATATAATGTAAATTTACATTATTTTTAAATTCTTCAAAAATAAAATTAATTAAAATTTGAAATGCCTTGCTGCTGAAATGTGCTATACAAATAAAATTTGAATTTGATTGATTTGAAAAATGGCGTCTGGATCGAAGGCGATGACCATAAGTGCCTTTTTATGAGCAGGATTCTCCACGGGCACCACTGGGGTCCTTACATATTACTGCCTGAACTTACCGCTTGTACATTGATGCACTTTTAGGTCACTAATAACTAATAATCTTGTAATTGTTTATTTTTCTGTTATGTTTTAAACCACCTGTCGTACATATTTCCCTCTTTTACATTTTATTGTTCTTACAACAAAAAAAAAACAGGATCTCTCCAAAACCAGAGAACTGAAAATTGTTTTCGACCAGATAAGACATCTTTACTCATGTATTAAGGTGTTAAAAAAACAAAAAAAAAAACGTACGTTTTACAGTGAAACGTATCAGAATAACTAATGCATTAAACTACATCTTGTTCAGGTTTTGCAAATCTCAAACTGTTGCGTAGAATCTCTCTTCAGCGTACATCCAGACTCGCTTTAAAGATTAAAGGCTTTTGACGCAGAAATGATAGGGAAAAAAATGTTACAATAGCTCTAAACTGTTATCAGTGTTAGCAAGGCTACATTAGCTTACACCAAGCACAACACATTGCAGCTAAGCAATAGAAAACATTTTATTTATTTTTTTCAGTTTTCAATGTTTATTCCATCCTTCAACAATTAAACATACAGTGAAACCGATGTTGACAATGTCAGTATTGTAAAGTATGCAACATTATGTAAATATACAGAGAAGGACTTGAGTTTTTAACATTTTCCTCCCAATCCTCCCAGCCAGCAGAAGGAACTAAAGCAAACGAAAGTACAGTAAAAGAAAAATAAAATGAAATAATGAAAATAAAAAGTACACACACACTGTATCTTTTATTTTGGACCAATAGTGTTTGAGCCTTTCCTCTCTGATTTTAGGAACGGTTCCCACATACTCTGATATGCCTCAATCTGGCCGTTTATTTTGTGGATGAGACTTTCGTAAGAGGCGGCCTCTAAAAGTGCCGCACACCTTTCTGTATGGGTCGGGATATTTTGACCTTTCCAGTGTAACTCGCCTTGCCGCAGTGAGGGCTATTGTTAACCATTGCGCTTTTTTTGTTCCTATTTTAACCTTATAATCTAAGAAATGAAGAAGACCCAGTCTAGGTGTCAAGAGTAAGTTGGAGTTAAGGGTGCTGTTGATTTTACCCATAACCTCCTGCCAATAAGAAGCTAGGTTCAGACACATGAGGAACATATGGAGCATGTCTCCCCGGACTTTGTTTACACCGCCAGCAGATATCAGGTAGTTATTTTAGCTCTAAATAATTTAACTGGTGTCCAATATGAACGATTCAGGATTTTGAATCCCTCATGGGCTGCAACATTTGTTTGACTATTGCACCCCACTGTTCCCCTGTGAACGTCTTGTTTAATTCTGATTCCCACACCTTTTTAAGTCCTGTATTAATGTTGCAGGTGTTTTCAATCAGGTAGTTATAAATATGAAAACATTTAATGTTTGAGTCCTTGTGTCCCCGACCCCCCTGCTCCACCCCCATGCTGTTTCCCCCCTGGGCGGTGAGCCATATCGTCCAGCAGCGCCATCTCTGGTTCCAGGACTGAAGTGGCAAAGTTCGCTTGTGCTTAAGTCCGGCTCTGCAGCCGTGCAGGTTTTGTGCGCGTTGGCTCCCCAACACCGAAAGGGGGGAGGGCGGAGACGTTTTGGGGGAGGGACCGAAAAGCCGACACCCGTCCGGGTTCCGGTGACAAAGAGCAACATGTGATTCGGGTTGGTCATAGCTCTCCATTTCCCGGCTGTTGTCGGGAGATTTCCATCAGCAGCCCAGCCGAGCGTGCCGTAAACACGGCGCTCATTTGTTTTCTCCTCAGAGCAATTACAGCGTGTGATTAAAACCGTTTTAAACGGAGCCCTCGCTCAATTTTATTTGTGTAAAGCGGATCCATTTCATGTCGAGCTGTAATGTAATAATCCCGAGCTGTCATTATGGCCCGAGATCTCCGTCCGACCTGCGCGCTTATGAGAAGCAGACTGACGCACGGAGAGAGAGAGAGAGAGAGAGAACAAGAAGGTCCCACCTACATAAAGGGCCTCAACGAAACCCTTCAAATTAATATGGGAAATGTTAAAATGTTAAGTTCAACAGAGAAGCAGCAGAAGTCTCTCTCTCTTTTTTTTTTTACCCCCCAGATGTCCTGAATTTGCAGACTTAAATATTTGGCCCTTTGTTTCCCTTCCAATCCTCTTAAAACCCATTTTATTTAGATATCGGCTGTCTGAACACTGAGAGGCTTGTTTAAAGAAAACTGGAGGAAAAGAAAGAAGAAAAAACTCCAGACCGTCAAATCGAACCGCCTTTATTCGAGACTTGAATTCACAGATTTATTCGAAAGTGACATTATTTGACAAACTCTTTGTGACGCGAAGCTCAAATAAAATAAAAACGTTTCCTGTCACGTGCAACTAAATCAGCTGCGACTTCCGCCCTCAGCTAACGATAATAATCATTTTGCTTACGTCAGTGAGACGTAAATAACCAATCTGTCATAAAAACGAACCAGAGAATGAAGGAATCAATCAATCAATCAAATTTTATTTGTACAGCACATTTCAGCAGCGAGGCATTTCAAAGTGCTTTACATAATAAACACAAAAACATAAAGTCATGCAGCATAGAATCAACAATCAAAAACTACATTAAGTCAAGTGACATAACAATGCAAATAAAACATTTTTAATATTTAACCTACAAAACTCAGTTAAATGTGATATCAATATTACATAATGCAATATAGAATGAATGAATGAATGAATGAATGAATGAATGAATGAATGAATGAATGAATGGGTTGGAGCAGCGACTCGTTCACTGATGTTACAAACAAAAGTGGAAGACGAGCACAAGCATTGATTCTCCATATACTAACACTAATCTCCCAACTCATTAAAAACAATTCTGTAACTATTAGAACAATGATTAGAAATAGAAATGTGTTCATAAGATTCCTATATCTAAAGAAAGAAAGAAAGAAAGAAAAAAAAAAAGAAACGTGTTGATCTGAGTTGCCTCTCTGTCTTTAGGGTCGTTGTCCTGCTCGTAGGTGAACTTTGACCCCAGTCTCAAGTCCTTTGCAGTCTCTAACAGTTTTTAGTCCTATTAATTATCCCATCGACTTTGGTCAAGCTATCTGCTGTAGCAAAGCTTTCCCACAGCATGCTGCTGCCACCACCGTGTTTCAGGGTCAGGGTATTGCGGGGTGAACTGATGTAAGTTGACCGACAAACAAAAGATCCATTTTGGTCTCACGTGACCAAAACTTTGAATGTTTTTGTTTCTCCTTGCACTGACTTTCGTCTTTCTTTCACAGACGTCACATTTGTGACGTGCATGACCGATATTTGTCCCATCCATCCATCCATCCATCCATCCATCCATCCATCCATCCATCCATCCATCCATCCATCCATCCATCCATCCATC